>JAXIVJ010002057.1:0-87500 GCA_036785665.1 Chirona hameri
ATATATATATATTAAAGGAAATAGTTCACCTTGGAGATTTTTACCCAATACGATTTGATTATATTTTTTAATACAATTTATTTTTATATTGTCAAAGATGACCTTATATCGCGCCGATTCAGGACAGAAGGCCGTACATTTTTATTGTTTATCAAAACTATATGCATACTCTCTGAGTCAGAGTCCTGACGTCACGCGAATGTAAACAATGGTTCAGCCAATCAGATTCGAAAGTAGTCGCGTAAAGATAGACTCGCATTGGAGATGTGCGCTGCAAGCTGATTGGCTGATGGTATAGCCTCTGCCCGGTCTAGAACCACTACAACATTCTTTCGCCAGCACCGCATTCCTTCGCCAAAAACTCAAATATATTCGGCTAGAGTCTTTTCAGTCAAGAAAACTTGCCATCATGAATTTGGGGACAGTGAGGAGACTTCGCAATATATGCAACAGCTCATACCATGTCAATTATCACATATTTGTCATCATAATTAAATGTTTCAGATCACTTGTTTCTGTAATATGCCACGCCAAATATGGGGGAGGGGTGCCCAACGGTCCGGAAGCTGGAGAAGGGAGGGCAAGCACTCCCTCCCCCCCCCCCGTTCCCGGGTCTATGAAGGGGACCATCAATTCGGGACCCGCCACGCCATCAATTCGGGACGTTATGTGGTACCACGTCCTTTGACCTTGAACAGCAAAATGAAGGTCATAATTCGTGATCAGCGTGCCAGAATTGACTGTGGGGCGTGGGCCGAGGTTTGGGCCACATCTGAATCCGTCGCTGAATAAGTCGCTAACTTCACTGATTAACGTATTCTGAATTCTCATTACGTCAAGTGTTTTTGGTCGTGAGCACGGCTCGCGATGAGTGCGCTCTGGGATCCCCGGGTTACGTAGCCGAGTGTTGCGAAACGACTGTCTGCTGATTACAGCTGGAGGAAGCTACGCAATCAACCTTCCAGGAAGAGAGCTAATCTCAAACAGCACGTCAGCTACCCGAACACGTCACAACCTTCCAGGAAGATAGCTAATCTCAAACAACACGTCAGGTACCCGAACGTCACAACCTTGCAATGCGGTACCCAGGCGGCGCCTCCGGCATTCGCACAGGCTGCTTCCCATTCTGTAATCCAATGCAAATGTCATTGTTTACGTCACGATAACTTTCCAGGATACACCTCCGGTTGTGAAGAGCATTAAGTTCAGATTTATTATTATTATTTAGACGTGCCTAATTGATACGAATCTAATTGACGCTGAAGCATATTGCCACTTATAATCGAAATATTGTGTCGATTGGTATAACAACTAGCACTGGATTACGAAACACTGGTGCCTATTGACCAAACCCGGTTTAGTGGTCCAGCCTTGAGATTTCATATCACGGCGACGGCCAATCCAACAAACCGTAAGTATTGTTCGTGACTTTGTCAAACAAAGAGAACCAATGCAAACATACCCTTGGCATACCATTTACCGGAAAACCACATCAACCGACCCTATTGTTAGTTACTGAATGCAAGAGTCAGTCACGCAACCATTCAGCTTCGCTATTTTCCTTCTGCCAATTAATTCGTTTTGCATGATGCAAATAGCATGTAAGTACTGCGGCAAAATTGTGCCGCCCCCTGCTTCTGAAAATAGCCAGTGCGTTAGGTAAGACAAAGTTTGTACGCTTGATCAGTATGACGAAGAGCCCACGAGAGTACAGTAGTTAACATGTATTGTCACCCGTTGTTCCAGCCGTCGCTGCCTGTAGAGAAGGCGGCTGCGCGCGGCTGACTTCGCCCTCTCTCTCTCTCTCTCTCTCTCTCGCACTCACAACCTGTCTCTGCATGTGCACGGGCACAATACTGCGATGAACGCGGCCGGCGCAGTCACACATCACGATCACATACCGCTGCGAAATTCATCCGTAGCAAACCGAAAAAAAGACGGCGACACTCAAAACTGGGCCCGAATGCGCGTGGCATAATCACAATAACGACTGACCCCTCCCCGCCCCGTGGTGTCCTCCTCGCCTAGTCAGCCGGCGAGCGACAGCCTTGCATTATCCCACAGAATATCAGGCCGCAGTGCCACTGGTGCCGACACTTGCATCGCGTTTGCACCTCTAATTTCACAACGGAGTCCGCTGTCGTGGCGACGCCAGCTTCAGCACTATGCACCGACCTGCTGCCGCCGCTCCATCAGAGGTGCAAACCGTCACCACTTCGCCGCGACTACCACACACCAAAGACTAGACCTATGCTCCTACGGGCGCCTCGCGGGCCTCGCGGGCCGCCCTACCACACGTGCGTCTCGCGTACCTCGCTAATAATGGTGCTGGCACGCTGCAGTGCCTTCAGCATCTCAGCACTCTCGCGGCGGCGCTGCGCGATGTGCGGCGACTCCGACAGCAGCGTGTCAATCTCGCTCGGACTGTACAACTTCGACACAAGCTCCGACTGCACGTTGTCCTTGACGTAGTTGACGAGGAAGTGCATGATGGCCTTGGGCACCGTGTCCTGGATCGACTTCCGCACGATGTAGAAGTAGGACTTGATGAGCCTCTCGATAACATCGCAGTCCCGCATCTCGCGCTCAGAGAGTTTGCGTCCCGGCTGGGAGGGCACCTCTGGCAGGAGGTTGACCGGCTTGCCCGGGGTGGTTGGGGCTGTACCGTTGGCTGCCGAATTGGTCGCGCCGTCTCCCCGACCCTGGTGCGCCGGCGTGACGGGCGGCGTGCTCTCCACCGACGCCGCTCCGCTCTCCTCCCCCCGCGCCGGCAGCAGCTGCGCCAGCCAGTTGGAGTTGGCCACCTGCGAGTCGCTGTTGTACTTGATCATCCTGTTGCGCGGCTGCGTCTCGTCCTCTGCCGACTTCAGCAGCGCCACCTGTCCTCCAGCGGCGGGCGGCGCGCGCTGCGGCCGGTGTCGCCCCGCCGCCGCCCGGCCGTGATCCTCCTCTGCGTTCTTGATCAGACTGGAGACGAGCGCGGCGTCCTTGTGGAAGTCGGGGTGCTTGGTGTTGATGTAGGAGAGCTCGATCTGGACCAGGTTCTCCACCATCTGGTTGGTGGGCGGCAGCCGCACGCGCAGCAGCTGCGTCACCACGTCCACGATGCGCTCGTGCAGCTTGGGGAAGCGCAGCATCTCCTGCTGCACCTCCGTGCCGCAGTGCTGGATAATGCGCTGCATCTCCTCGTGCGCCAGCTCGACGCAGCGCAGCGACGGCTCCTCCAGCCGCCGGATCTGCCGCTTCACCAGCAGCTCAAACGACACCTGTCGGCCGACAAATGAACTGTAACTTCCACTGATGGCGCCCTCACAAAGAGTGCATCATTGAACGTAATGCATCTACACGCACTATAATACAAAGGCGTGGATATTGGCGCATTACACGATACATTTGCAACATTGCCATCAATCAAAGCAATAACAACTGTAACACACACATTAACGGCATAATTTATCAGTACAAATTGACACACATTATACTTATAGGACAGTTATAGGATAGGATATATATAGGTTACAGTTATAGGACTTGCGCAGCGATAGTGCCATAAGTGTGATAAATTTCATCCAAATCACAGGGGCCCTAAATTACCTTGACCTTTTACCCACTATAACTTCATTTTTAGGGCTTGCTGAGATTAGTTTTTGACCTTTGAAAGGGCCTTTTTATCTATTTTTCTTCATTATCTTATGCAACATGTATGGTATTAAATTTATCGAGTCTCAATTTATAATGAAATCCCAACTTTTTTCTATTTTGATTTTTTTTTAGGGAAAAAAAGTAAATATACTTCTTTCGGAGTTCATGAACGGTGTTTTCTATTGGAAGCGCGACATATCTGGCGCTTCTCTTTCAATCTGTTCAACGTTGAATAACTGTGGGATAGCGTTTTGGTTAGTATCATAATGTAAAGCAGTCAATACAAACCACAGCCTCATATTATGTGATATGTTAATGAGAAAACTAATAAAAAGAGATAAAAGAGACAACAGTTTCGGGCGTAGCCCATCCTCAGATCTCACCTGAGGAGACCTGAGGATGGACTACGCCCGAAACTGTTTTCTTTTGATTCGTTTTCTCATTATATATTAAATAATATGAGGATGTGGTTTTTATGGACTCTGTTTTGAATAACTCTCGTTGAATTACCTCTCAACAAATCGCATACACTAAACACGTCGTCGTAGGGGCCAAGTTAATCCGCCGAATGCATCACGGTTTTTTTAAATGTGTATTGATTGATTATGGGAAAACGGTTCCGATGGGTAAATGGTTCATGTGTAAATTGTAATGTATTGAATGCATGCATGTTGAAAACACATGGGAAAACATCTTTTTTTAATGAGTAGAGAACACTAAATAGGTCGCCGTCCGGGGCAACTAAACTTCCGATTTCAATGCACTTTTTCAAATGCCTGTTGATTGTTCATAAAATGGGGATAATGGACTCCTTGTGCTGCCCATCATTGTCAGCAAAGACAGGATTATGGTATCATGCATTTAGGAGATTTAGGTGTCGTGGTAAACAGTAGACTATCAGCGTCAGACCAGGTCGTAGAAGCTAGGAAAAAGGCACTTAGTATGCTGGGAGCCATTAACAGAAATGTTTCCTACAGAAGTGAAGAGGTAATACAAAAACTGTATTGTGCATACGTTAGACCACATTTGGAGTATTGTGTGCAAGCCTGGTCTCCAACATATGAGAACGATTGCTGGTTGTTAGAAAGTTAAAAAAGGCAATACAAATGGTTAATTTTCTTGGCAGTTTGCCTTATGAAGATAGATTAAAGAAATTGGGTATGTTTTCACTAAGATATAGAAGGCTAAGAGGAGATCGAATTGAAGTCCTCACATTTGTAAATGGTCAGCATTCCGGATATTTAAAGGGAATGTTTGAGTTCAATAGGGAAAATCAAGGAAGAGGCCACAGCATAAACTCATTATGAAACAAAGTAGGACTAGGCTACGACAGTCATTTTTCAGTAGAATGGTTGTAGGACATTGGAATAAGCTACCAGGGGATGTCGCTGATGCAGTGACACTTGCTTCCTTCAAAATTAGATTCGATACATACTTTACAGAGGGGATTAGTCAAAAATACTCGTGGGATTAGGCTTCTTTAGGCAGGTAGAGTAAGGTGCAGACTGGTTATTGATTCACCTTTTTTTGGAAGGATTCAATCACGATTCATTTGGGAATATGAATGATTCAGTCACCGTTTGATTCATGGATATCCATTTTGAGAAATGATTCTTCCCTATTAATTTTTTTTTTATTAAATAATCAAATCACGTTTGACTCACCATTGAAATAGCACTGCGCAGTCTTTTTTATTCAATCAGCCTTGTTTCTATGCGGGTTTTGATTCAATCATGATTCATGAATCACAAAATCCGGTGGTAAATCGATTCTTCTTTGATTCAAGGGATTTTGATTGAACGATTCCAATCGATTCAATCAGAGTCGAATCAATAACCAGTCTGGTAAGGTGATTTGAAGGGGCAAGACCGGTGGATGGGAGGGGGGGGGGGTGCAAACTCGGATGGGCCCCGAGAGGCTCTTTGTTGTACTTTTCTTTTATGTCTTTATGTCTATAACTAGCATCAACAGGAAAAGCTGCCATACATAATATGTTTAGGGCTGCTTTGCTCAACCGCATAGTGCTGAAAGGCAGATGGAAGCAGTGATCGTATGATGCCCGAATGATTGTTATGTTATGTACCACTCTCTGTGTGCTAGGCAGGCTAATTTTAGCTCGGACAGTGAATTCGTTACGGAGTACTTGCTGAGTACCGACCGTTATAAGCGTGGAACGCTTATCAACTTTAACTTGAAATATATTTCGTTAGGAATGTTTATATGCAAAATGTGATCAATTTGCAATACATTTTGGTCTCCTCTGTCGATTTCAAGTAATAACTCCATTGTTGCAGGGAAGGGTGGATATTTCCCTTTAAATATCACTCCACAAAAAAAGCTAAACTAAACCCTTCAACACAATGTAATTTTAAGATGGTCGAGAATTTGCGATCACCATCACTCAGAACAACCAACAAAGAATGCAAACACTGTTATGGAGCTAAGCTATGCAGAATCCGAGCATTCTCTCAATATTGCACACGGTTTACACTTTACATACTATCGAACGGGGACGTTGAACGGCGAGCTGAATGGCCAGCTCTATCAACAGCCTTTACACGGTAAAAAAACACGTATATTGCAGGCCATAACAAAACTGCAACAGCCTTGACAGCACCTGGAACACATGCACGCCCAAATAATGGTTAGGTTATCTGAATATGGTACGAAGCCACCATGTCATCAGTTTTATCAGTTAATTCGATCTGACAGAGCGTGTATCAGTTTTCCCTTTTGCAAAGCACCGTGGTGCAATATCGAAGAAAGGCAATCTGACACCGTTCCTGCCAACGGAGAGCGGATAACGGCACCACATGTTCGTCATTTATCACGTGAACCGCCGAGCTGCAAATCAGGTCGTTCATCATTGCTTCGGCAATGCAGACATTTTTGCAAGTCTGACAAACCACTGTCCAAAAGAACACGGTCGCCGTGATATAACTATATGTGGACGGACATCCGAGGCCTGTTCACGGGGTCTGCGGCCGCCGCGGCTCCCGCGGCCAAAAGGGCGGGGCTTAATCGTCAGCCAATCACGAAAGAGCAGATCCGGGAGGAGAGACTCTAACTCTCTGCGGCTCCTGCGGTTGATCGGGAGCAGCCGCAAAAAAAAACTTCGACATAAATGGCGCGCGTCCGACAAAGATTGTGCACTGTTTTGTTGATATCGCAGCTCACTGGCGGTTGTTTGACCAAAAATGAAAACTCGCAGTGACTCGTAGATATTCATGTAGTTGAGTGGTTTTAGAAAACATTGAGGGTTTCCATGAAATTGCCTATTCGTTGCGAACGCTACACGCGCCATTTATCGGACGCCATCAGCGGCCGCAAAAGTGTTCAATGTTGTTCAAATTAAGCTCCGCCGCTTGGCCACGGGAGCCGCGGCGGCCGCAGACCCCGTGAACAAGCCTCCGGTAACCGCAGACCGTTCACTAAACCGATGACTGGATGTTAAGACACCCAGTCTGCAACTACTGTAACACTATCCCTGTTTTGGAATGAACTAGTGGCGAAAATTAATCAAAAAATCAAACCATGTCATCGTTTTCATGCTAATGTAAATAATATAATATTTGGGGCCCTAAAAACTATGAGCGTGGTTAATCTTATTGTGATGATTGCGAAGCAATTCATTGTTAGTCGGCGCTTTAAGGAAGAGCGGGTATGTTTAGACGATTTCATGCCGTTTTTGTCGCGATAATATGTCATGGAGAAAATAATTGCTATGAAAAAAGAGAGAATGGATAAGTTTAAGGCAAAATGGAAACCATTCATAAATGAAGAACTCCAAATCAATATGTAAAAGAAAAGGTCTGCCTGCGGCAACCCTAAACCCTGGCGGGAGTGGGCGGGAGGGGCATGTGGGTGTGTGGGAGAATGGTGGGGGGAGGGGGTGTAAACGAGCGTAAGCCGTACATTGATCGCGATTGTATTTATAAAAAAAAAAATGTTCCGCTCTTAACGAATGCGGGGATGTGGGAAGCTGGCCATCATTGACTGGGGAGGGGAGCAGGCTGAGGGCTCTCCGCTGCTGGGGGGGGGGGGGGGGGGGGCGACTGATGGACGACTGCCACGGTTTCCTAGTGAACTATGCGTGCTCTGTCTGTGTCGCTAGATGTAGACTTCCATGGTTGTGCTTGCTTCGCAAAATGACGTCCACTTTCTCTGTTTATACCCGTGTGCTATCCGTGTATATGTGATGAACATATGTTAAATAAAAGTCTTATTATTTGAATAAAAAAAAGAAAGAAAAAAACTGTAACACTATCCCCGTCTGAACTCACTGCCACCTAACCTTCCATCAGCTTTGTACGAATTGCATAAGCCATCAGCCGCTATTCTTTTCTGGATACAAAGACAAATTGAGGCATAAATGGGGTCCTGGTGAGGGGAAAAAAATGATGCACAACTAGAAAGAAGATGTGCTACGGGCAGTACATACACACTGACAAAGGAGACGACACGATATCATGCATACAAATATGCTCTCTATTTCAGATCAAAACCACATGAACTGCGTAGATGTGCCTTTACACTGGGAATATCATATCTCTTAACACGCGCAGTGGAGGGGGGGGGGGCACTTTTGTGCCCCCCCCCCCCCCCACATGTTGTTCGTGAATAGCTCGAAAACGAAGCGGAGCAGGCCGGTGTTTTTTGCGCGACATTAAAGCCAATTTAATAGCGGATCGTTTGACGCAACAAACAAACAAAAAAATGCGGTCGGTACATTTTTGAGTTATATGGATTTAACATCCAAGATGGCGGCCAGGATCGAGGTCGGCGAAGAGATATATTCGGAACCAACAGTCGGATCGGGATGATTCAAACACCATTCGGTAGCCAATGTCAATGTCCATCCCCGGACACCACTTTTGACATATTACTGGTAATCTGTGACGTCACAGAGGTCAAATTCCCAAAATTGTGACATTTGACCAGATTTGATCTTCGTGACCTCGTCTGACCTTGAAGATATTGACATAAGGTCACGAACATTTCCGAAAATGTAGATCATCATAGCACCTACTTAACATAAGTTTGATCGTTCTAGCTCTCATACTTTCGGAGATATTGGGGGGGGGGGGGGGCACTAAAGTGCCACCCCTTCCTCTGCGTGTTAGTGGCATACCCCTCTCCACTGCGCGTGTCATCCCGCGCGGCGCTGGGGGGTTAATTTACCCCCCTGCCGGATTTTCTCAATAATTTGAAATATATAACAGATATCGACGTGAACCATTCGGTACCTTATTATGCATCAATTATACGTATTCTGTCAAAATTTCATTGAAATTTGTGATGTAGTTTGGGAGATAATGACGTTTTAGTGACGTCATGTCATGCCATTTTTGGTGTAAAAACGATAAATGTTGGACAAATCGTAGAAAATTGAGTTTTGAAGCAAATTGAAAATAACAAACGTCAGAAGGAAGGGAATTAAATTGTCTTCAAAATGACTATCTCGAATTTTCCAAATTTTGAGTTTTTGACCCCCCCCCCCAAAAAAAAAAGTAGTTTTCACAAAATAAAAAAAATGCCAAATATATTTGTTAAAAAACGGAATATATATTAGAGAACCGAGTATGGACGATACCCAAACCAAATTTCAAAGCAATATCTTTATGTTTGAATGACTTATGGCTCCCTAAGTATAAGTAACTCATGACGACATTTTTCTATTTTTGTTTTGCTTTTACTGACCAGATACAGACAAATCAATGCCACTGTATTTCTGAGACAAAACTAGTCTAGAAACATGCCTTTTTTATTAAGATTAATCAATTTCAAATTTTGAACTTCTGTGACATGACCTTTGACCTGAGGGCCATTATATGGGGTCAGGGTGTGAAAATGGCTACTGCTATCGAATTATACGTGTAAAATAACCCATAGAACATGTATCGCATGACTTCGTAGACCTCTTGTCAATAGTGACCTTTGTCTTACAATTTCGCTTTCAGTAATGTGGTAGATATATCATACCTTTGAGAGCTTTTTGTGCGATAATAGTTGTAATCTAAGGCTTTGAATGGAAAGTATGGCCCATCAACTCAAATAGCTCGATTTTAACCTTTGACCTGACCGTGACCTGAGCCTGACATGTGACCTCATTTGAAGAATTTCAGGCATGCGTTAGGGTTAGATTACTCATTGAGAGCTTTCGATTGCCGCCTTGCGCGCCTCGCTGCGGTCATTGGTTCGGAAGATACGGCGGGTACAATTTACCCCTCCCCAGCACCGTGCGTTCGGCTGGAGACCCAGCGCCGCGCGGGTTAAATGGCGAGTTAGCAAACGCCTTTCGGTATTTAGACCACCAACAGCGGACCCAAAGTGGTCCACTCACCTCCGGTAGTAGAAACACCGACCACGGGCCCAGTGAGCCATCTACCTCCCAGCCAGGACCCGAAGTGAGTCACCAACCTCTGGTAATTAGACCACCGACGCGGACCCAGAGTGGTTCACCTACCTCCGGTATGAAGAGCGCCGGCCGCGGCCCGGTGGCGTTCCTGATGGCAGTCAGGATATCCATGGACGTCAGGCCGGTGAGCGGGTGGATCGAGTCCAGCACGCGGCCGAACGTCTCGTGGAAGATGTAGCAGATGCGCGCGCCGCCGCACAGCTCGGTGGTCTCGATGTTGCGCGCCGTGCCCTCGATCGTCTGGCAGTAGGCCGAGGCGAACTTGGTGATGATCTGCAGCAGGGTGCGCGCCTTGTCCGACACGTCCTCGCCGTACGAGTTCAGCAGCGACTGGAACTGCGCCGCCATCATGTTGACGCGCGTCTTCAGGTCAGGCAGGCAGTCGCGGATGTGGTGCATCAGGAGGCGGTTCAGCGTCTTGCCCAGGTACTGCGAACCGTTCCTCGCCGCCAGCGAGGGGTACTTTCGCTGCAAGAAGGCGGACTCGTCGCGTAACGCGTCCTCAATGCTCTTGTTCTTCTGGATGTCCTGCTGCGAGCGGTTGACGACGCCGATGATGCCGAGTTTGACGGGGATCACCTTGCCGCAGAGCATGTCAATGGCGTCAGTACCAGCGTCCATCAGATCGAGCTTAGTGAGGACGGCTAGTGTACGGCGCCCGTCAGGATCGACATCACGCGCGAACTTGAGGCTCTCTGCGGTCGACATGTCGATGTTGGCGGCTGTCACGGCCAGGATGATGCTGTTGGGGTTGGTGATGTACTTGACAAGCAGCTCTTCGATCTGCCGATCAATGTCCTCTGGTTGGTCCCCGACCGGCACCTTCGTGAGACCCGGCAGATCGACCAACGTCAGGTTCACCACGTTCGGAGAGAAGATCTTCAGGTTGATCGGCTCCGGGCAGATCCCCTTGTTGGTGCCGGCGCGTTTGTCCGTCTCCAGCTCGATCTCTGCCCGCACATCGTCCAGGTCCTTGAAGACCTTCTTGGTGTGCAGGAACTTGCCGAACTCGGGTGTATCGATGGTGCCCTCCTCTGCGGAGCGGTACTCCCGGTTATCGAGCGGGGTGTGGACCAGCTGCAGCACCAGGGGACACCGTGTGACGATTCCCGTGCCGCGCGGCAGGAACGAGCGGCCCACCAGGCTCTCCAGCACCGAGCTCTTGCCGGAGCTCTGCGAGCCGACCACGACGATCTGCGGCAGCTGGATGGCGTCCGATCCCACCGTGCTGAACACGTCCTGCAGCTTGTTCAGCACCGGAATCAGCGCCTCCATCGCCGACATCCTGCCGCAGCGCTGGGGAGGTCACGCCGCTGCTGCCGGCACGCTTCGAGTCTCCGTCGCTGCCGGCAAGCTGTGAAGGTACGTCGCTGCTGACGCAGGCTCACACGGCTGAAATGGAGGACAGGGCACGATCATCAACGCATTCACAGGCCTTGCTTATACCTAGTAATATATTTGGAAACTGCTACGCATATGATAAACCAGGTGTCGTTTGGAAGGAGTCATAACTTTATTTGCTAACCTGAAATAATGAGAAATGTGCAATCACTAAATGCTATCAGGATTATTAACCCTCGCCCTAGTGGGGGGGGGGGGGGGCATTTTGCCACCCACCCTGATGTTTTTCGGGAATAGTCGAAAAATGGCGGGGCGCAGCGCCGTAAAATTTGGCACAGCTGTTCAGGCATCAATTACTCACATTGTGTAAAAGTTTTGACCTCAAGTTATCTCAGGTCAGATCACCAGGTCACGTCAAGTGACCTCACCTCCAAAATGTTTGTGGTCGTGCAGACCACAGGGTTTGACCGAACCATTTGAAACTGAAAGAAGTTTATCAGGGCATAAGTATCTACAATTCGTATATCTCTGATTTCTTTACATCGGTGACCTAAGATCAGGTAAATTTCGTGACCTTCCATTATAAATCAATAGCAAAATACACAAGTGCTTCCTATTAAAGGGAAACTTTCACCTTTGTATTGGTTTTGAACTGAGATAGCCATTATCTTTGGCCGTTATTGAAATGTCGAAAACACTAAGGTCATTTTCCCCAAAACTTAGCCGCTTTTAAGCAATTTAATTTATAATTTGCAAAATGGCGTCTAGGCTAGTGCCGCCGCTGAATGGCTGATTGGCTTACTTCATATTTTAGACTACAACCAGCGTATATTTGACAACTTTCAGAAAGGTGAACTATTCCCTTAAAGGGAATAGTTCACCTTTAACATGGAGTTTTGGACTGAGATAGCAGATTTTTAGAGCAGATCTAAAAATGGGTTGTGGTGAAAGAATTACCTCCCTACGTTAAGTAATTTCGACACAGGACTAGTGGGCCCGGTTTCAATTCCGCTGTTACGGGCCACGATCAGTTCCTTTCGCGCGCCGCTCGCCGCCGCCGGCTCGCCGCCGGAGGAAGGTACACTCTCTGGCACGTAGTCTCTGGTCACGACGCCTCGTTAATATCCGCTCAGCCGCCCGGGCGGCGAGGCGGCCTATTGTCAGAAACTGTAATTGGCGTCAGGCGGAGCGGGGAACCGTAACGCCTGCTGATATCGTACGATTTCTCGTGAAATAGAAAGAGAAACTTACTTCTTTCCCCACATATATCCATCAGTTGTCCAAACCAAAGTCATATTCGTAGTTTTGAGCTCAAGATGCACCGTATGGTTGAACTTCGAGACAACTTTCAAGGTGACCTATTCCCTTTAAGTAATTTCGACACAGGACTAGTGGGCCCGGTTTCAATTCCGCTGTTCCGGGCCACGATCAGTTCCTTTCGCTCGCCGCTCGCCGCCGCCGGCTCGCCGCCGGAGGCACTTCGGGTCCTGATAACGATCAGGTTTCCCTGGCACACCGAAAGCTAGCTGTGATGCAAATTGTATATGTAGACTGGGTATGCGAACACGCATGTCTAGATACTAAACCTGCATCTCAGCTAGCGTACGGTCTGGTGGCGAACCCTGATCCTCATCAGTACCTGAAGGAAACCACATGACGGGAGTAACTTGAGTCGATTGATTGAATTGAATACAAGTGTGGTGCCACATTGCAGTAGTTTACCTTACCTTATAGTTATACCCTGTCCTGTCGGGTAATCATGTCACTGGTGCCACCCTCAGCAGCAGGGTCCTAGGATTGCTTTGGAACTGGGATGCATAGTGGAAAATTCTGGCCAAGAAAAAACATTAAGTGTGCAAAATTAAAACAAAAAACAGATGTAGTCAGCTTTATCAATACCCAATTACCCACTTACCATTATAAGTTATTAACTGGGCCGATTTTTACCAGCCTTTCCCTCCACATGCCGTCTGCATCATTGCATTCAAAAATCAGAATCAGGGTTCCAATTATCCAATAGATTTTAAAAAAGGAGTGGAAAATTCATAATAAAACAGGAAAAAGAGTGTAATATAGTATCCATAGGGTGTTGTTTTCCACCCAAACTATCCAATGCTAGGACACTGCTCAGCAGTATCTGGCAAAATCAAGGTTCAAGGTTACTACCACCATTATTGGTCTGGAGTCATATGGAAGCATATATGACAGCACCAGATTCTGATTTACGGCAGTCTACATGATGGTCTGGGGGCGACAGCCCCCCCCCCCCCGGTAGGGCCACAGCGCAGCAAGTGAATGTGAGTGGAGCGCTCTAAATGTGGGTCCCTGCAACTTTAATTGCTGTAAAGGTTAGGTCAGGTTTGAACAGGAATGTAGGAATGTCATGAAGTGTGGGGGGGGGCAGTGAAACTGTGATCTCATTTTGAGAGTATTCCCCCCCCCCCCCATGTAAGATTTCTTTGCAGATTTGGGCTGCTCTCGTCTTGGCGAACCTTTTGCCATCAAACACTTTTCTCACCAAGCAAAAATCAAGATTTTAGCCTCCAAAAATGGCCAAAAGGTGAGGGGTCATGGTCCGCCCCCCAGTTCCTACGCATATGGGTTTGATTATGTTATTACTAATATTACTAATAACATCAATGAACCTGACCTAACCTTTACAGCAATTACGGTTGCAGGGACCCACATTTAAAATGCTCCACTCGCATTTGCTTGCTACATTGCAGCCCTAACAGCGGGGGCTGTCGCTTGTGAGGGCGGCGCCAGCGACATGATTACTTCCTGTCATACATTTTAACAATGTCACCTTCACAAATATTCTGAACAGCTAAAACAATATGTGTAAAAAATAGCATACACAGCAGTACGAATAGATATAAAATTGAAATACCAATAGCCATAGCCATCGAGTTCAATAATCAATTGGTTAATTAACTATATTGGTTGCACATCTCATTATTGTTATGAAAATATGGTGTATTTTTATACCTAATAAAATGAGGATATATATTTAACACGAAGCTGATGTACAAAAAATAATCCAATTTGAATTGTAATCCATTCACTGAGAAAAGTCGGGAAGTTCTAACGCAACAATAGCGAGAGGGCAGAGGACCAAGCTAGATTGGGTTTTCCAATAAGCAACTTTAGTGAAAACGCTGCAAAATATTGCTATCATATAAACCAAAAATATGAAAATGAAAAGTGCTCACAGCTTGCAACGGGAGAAACAAGGCAAGCCCTGACACGAAGTCTTGAAATTGGAAAATTTCGTATCAAATCAAGCTACCCCTCACCGTGTGTGTTCCTTGCAAGGCTATGTAAACCAGGTAGACCGCTCCGGCCGAAAAAGTGCCGACAACTCGTAATTTAGTTGCAACGACCCCGCAGCCGCTGTGACGCGGATGAGGGTCTCGCGGCCGGCCGGCCGGTCGCCTACGTAGGGTTAACGCGTAGACCCCTCCCGCTTTTTTGTCGCTTGGTTCCTTTGTTTGTCGGCTGATTTTTAAACTTAAGATGTCTATCTACCACAAATTAAGCGATGTATTGGGTGTCGTTGCAAAAATTGCAATCCGACCCAAACTTTTTAAGTTATGGGCCGGAACAGTTTGCTGCCCGGTGATTCCGGCCGGCCGCGTACTCCCCCCGTTTTTTCCAGCTTGGTTCCTTAGTTTACCGGTCGATTGTTACACTTAAGATGTCTATATACCATAAATTAAGCGATGTATTGGATGACTTTGGGAAAATCGCAATGCAACCCATTTTTGTAAAGTTATGGGCCGGCAAATTCCACTGACCGGCGATTCCGGCCGGACCGCCGTACGTAAAACGCCAACGCGCACGTTCCTCCGGTGTGTGTCGCCTGATTTCTTCATTTGCCGACCTATTGTTACAATTAAGATAACAATCTGTCACAAATTGAACAATGTATCTTATGCCGTTGAGAAAATTGTTATCGGACTCAAACTATTTACATTTTGGGCCGGCAAATTAAAGGGAGTGTGCCTACTCACATCGCTTAGTTGGGGTTATTGACACTGGTCTATAGAACACAATTTTCTGAATTGAACCACTAAATCATTTCTCCAGATTCACCCTAGTTGCTGAGATATTCAAAGACTCCAGGAATTTGCTTGGGAGCAAAAAGTTATCGGGTAGACTCCAGATGGCTTCCCACTACTAAAAGCACTGCAACTATCGATTACACTGCTAGCATATCGTTATCAACGGCCAATAGCAATTCGAACAAACAGCTCGTGTGCGCTGATAGCAGCTGCCGAACAACAGAGCCTGGGCGGCCATCATGCTTGCATGCATCATGCTTGTCTTAGGTGCGTCGTTCACGTATCAATTTGTTACCTCTGATTACCTTCACCGTAGTGGGAATCGTTTTTTCGATATCGAAACGAAAAATAATTGAAAACAATATAAGTGAAAATTCAACTAAAGGGGCTCCAAATGTAAATTTCATCGTATCCAACCATCACAACAATAGCTACTTATCGTAGGAAAAATAATTTTGACAGTCCAAAACAGTAGGCACACTCCCTTTAACCGTCCTTTGGCTCACGATGGCAGACCGGACAGCCACCATATACAATACAATACTCAAATAGTCTGAATTTAAATCATGCGGCCCATATTATGGCTAAGGAAAAATTACACTAGGCTTACCTGATAAATAAAACAAAGTTGCTGATATAACAGTTGACAATTTGCGATGATAACGTCTGACAGCTCTTGGCAAAGGCCAAAGCATACCAATAAAATAGATATTCTCATCTTTTTGACGAGTTTCATGAAAATCTGATTAGATAAGTCGATTGTCAAATGCATTCAAGCAATTCAAAGTAACTGTTTAAAATTACACTTCCCGCCCGCGTCTCCGCACCACACCATCCCGCCCCCTCGCCGCGTCTCCAGCCGACGCCGGCCCACCAGGCGCCGTCATTGGCGGATCCAGAACGGTGGTGTCGGGGGGAGGGGGGGCAGATTCCAAAAAGTCTCACACAATTCTGAAAACTCATCGGATTTCGCTTGCTTATGCATTGATAGCTGATTTAAAACCAACTTTCATAGTAAAAGTTGCTTGGATTTTGTTCTATATCAGGAAATGTGTCAATTTTGCGCCGATTTCAGGTTTGTCGGGGGGAGGGTCATGGCCGCCATACCCTCCCCCCTCCCCCTGGATCCGCTAGTGGGTGCCGCGGCGAGACGCAATGTGTTTTTGCCTGTGAAGACCAGTGCAGAAAATCCGAGATCTTTGGTCACAGCCCAGTCACGGCCACGGCATGAGCTGGCAAGTCACAGCTTTAGTCACGGCGCTGCAATACTAACCCTATGGCGCTGGCCTTGCCAGTCACAGCTTCAGTCACGGCCGTGACCAGGTCTGGTCCCAGCGCTGGACGCTGGGACCAGAATTCTGCAACTCTAGTTGCCTGGCAACGCACGCGCCAGGGCGCTGTACGTGACAGGAGCTCTCCCGCCCCGTGCGGTCTCTAAATAGTAAATACGTCGCGTTACATCGCATCAGAATTAATTGACCTTTCACATATACATTTGTATAACTCTCAACGTTTTCTCAAATTAGGAAAAATCCTCGAAAAGATACTAGACACCCATGCCCTCCGCACGGCGCCATGCAATTAACGTTACGTAAGCAAATCATGTTCGGCTATTCTGACCCTCATCCTCGTCATCAGCCGTCGACCAATGAGCGTGGAGAGTGTCAGACGCTGATTGGCCAAAAAGCTGTTGGCAGCAAAACCTGGCTCATAAGCAGATGCGTGAACAAGACTAAGCTGCGGACGTTGCTAATATTTGTCGCCCTTTTTCCCCATGTTAAATAGGCGGAGCGGACCCCCCTGATTCCTTGCAACAGAACAAGGTGAACGATATACAGAAGAAAAGTTTTACTTGGAATGAAATCGACCCGAACCGTCTTCAAAATGACATCACGATTTTAAAATCCAATAATCTTTCACGGCATGGCGAAAATGCTTTTAAAGGTCCGCGTTATCTTTTTAAAAAAATTGCGCGCATTTTTTACGTTTGCTAGGAGTACTGATTACGAAAAGCGTTGATTTACAAGCTTGTCGGGCGCGGTAGTATGTTAACTAGCAGGTGAACACATTGCTGGTAAAAGAGAACCAATAGTGATCCTTTTTTGTATGACGACTCTGGTCCCTGATCATCTTTCTTTGAAAGAAGGAAGTACAGTTCGGAAAACGATTATCAAGGCAGGTGGAGTTGTCTAGCAAACCCTATTCCAAAACTATTGAAATGATGTCATTGATACCTCTCGCCAAAAGCATTTGCCAAGAATGCAAATTATGGGACGTAAATAATGATGGTAATGCAATTAAATAACATCAAGTTTTATAGAGCATGTGTGAGGAACATGCTTGAGATAATTAATTGATTGATAAATTATTGATGTCAGAAGAATCTACTTTTTAAATTGAATGGAAAACTGACTGACGAAACTGACTCTCGAAACGTCTGCTTATTGGTTGCAAGCAGGGGGGTGTCATCCCGGGATTCCCTATGTATCGGCTGCCGAGCGACTCAGCATTAGCGAATACGTCACTGGTGCTCTGGTCCAGTCGTAGCCAGCCTCGTCGCCGTAGCTGCGCTTTCGAGCGTGTTGCGGTCTTTTGACGGGTGTTAACGAGAGCGGCAATTTGAAGTCATCGCCGCTAAATAAGTAAGTTATGTTGCAAGTCCACATTTTTTTTTAAAGTTTGTTTTTAGCAGATCTTGAACATTAAGCCAAAACAATGACATTCACAAACACTTCCAGGTACAACGTATGGCCGTCTCACCCCCAGCCAGACCAGTGCAGCGTATGGCCGTCTCACCCCTCAGCCGGACCGGTGCAGCATATGGCCGTCTCATCCCTCAGCGGAAACGGGGCAGCGTACGGCCGTCTCGCCCCTCAGCCGGGCCGGAACAGCGTATGTCCGTCTCGCCCCTCAGCCAGACCAGGGCAGCGTATGGCCGTCTCCTCCCTCAGCCGGACCGGGGCTGAGGGAGGGTATGGCCGTCTCATTCCTCAGTCGGACCGGTGCAGCGAACGGCCGTCTTGCCCATCAGCCGGATCGGGGCAGCGTACGGCTGTCTCACCTCTCAGCCAGACCGGGGCAGCGTGTGGCCGTCTCGCCCCTCAGCCGGAACGGTGCAGCGTATAGCCGTTTCACCCCTCAGCCAGACCGGGGCAGAGTATGGCCGTCTCGCCCCTCAGCCAGACCGGGGCAGCGTATAGACGTTTCACCCTTCAGTCACACCGGGGCAGCGTATGGCCGTCTCACCCCTCAGTCAGACCGGTGCAGCGTATGGCCGTCTCGCCCCTCAGCCAGAACGGGGCAGCATATGCCCGTCTCCTCCCCCCCCCCCCCCCCAGCCGGACCGGTGCAGTGTATGGCCGTCTCGCCAATCGCCCATCACACATACCGGGGCAACGTATGGCCTTCTCCCCTCAGCATGAATTAAGGAAGGGATAATTATCCGCGGTAAACTTAATCTTAAATATGATCTATCTTAGGCGCAACTATTCGTATCCCGTTGACCGTTCGAAATATTCGCACCGCACCGAGCCGAGTGCAGCCGAGTCGGACCACAGCACCAGTGACGTCGGGCTAATGTTGAACGATTGGGGCGCTAAAATCCCCGGATGACTCTACCTCTGTTATACGTACTAAAAACCTTCGAGGACGTGTTGGTTATACGGCCTTGGTTGCAAGCTGTGACGTCAGGAGACTAAAAAAGACATGTCACGGAGCTATGACGATAACACAATAGTATTTTGTGTAATAGGGTCAAAGCCAAATATTTTTGAGGCGTGAGGGGTGCATGTGTTTTTGATAGGTAGGTAGGTAATGGGTACGTGGTCATATTTTAATCTACCGTGATATGCGATAGGGTTTCTGATAGATGGTTTGTAATGTACAAGTTGCTATATTTGTGTGTAGGTATTTGTGGTTGTATGAGAAACTGTCCTGAATATTTGAGATTGCTGCCTCTTCTGGCGTAATTGGCTCAGCCCTCACTCCTCAGCGGTCAGCCCTGCTATCCTGTAGGCTCAATAAATGTGGGGTCACTGTTTTAGTTACTCGGTCTACCATTTTGTGGATATTTTGGTAATCTTTGACTAAAGTACCTGTCGGTGCGCCGTGTTATGCACTCGGTGCGCCGTGTTATGGACTCTGTGCACCGTGTTATGCACAGTATGGCATAGTCTTGTCGCCCTCAGCGGTATCTGGTAATAACTGGTAACACTCATCAATAATCCGCTAGATATGGATACAATTCTTTAAAAGACAACATAAAATCACAGCCTGCGATGTGGCAGCAGTTTTGTGGCGCAAATGAGCCGTTGGGAGGAAACAATTGTAATAACATAATCAAACCTGACCTAAGCCTTTACAGTCATGGTCACAGGGACCCACATTTAGAATGCTCTGTGCGCATTCACTTGCTGTGCTGCAGCCCTACCAGGGTGGCCGTTTGGGAGAGGCCGCCTGAGGGCCTGACTGGAAAAAATACACGCTTTCACCAACATGTCCAGCGTAATTCTGCGACTGCGGGGAAATTTTGCTGCACGTCCAGCGTTATTTGGCGATTGCGCCAAAAATTTGGGCGAACGTCCAGCGTAATTTCATCTAGCAAAAGTTTGCCGCACAGACCCCCAGATTCCGGTTCCATCCTTCAAGGCAGCATGACTGAGTCCACTGGTCCATGGCTGGGCTGCTCCTGCCAGGAGCCTCGCCACTGACTTCACAATTCAGTTGGGGACACTATGGTTAAATTTTATATTTTTGGAAACTTCCATTTTTGGAAAGTGCGTTCCCGTTTATAGAAGTAATTTCCAAAAATTCCCTAAAAGGAGGAAAGTTGGGGGAGCTGGTGAACAGGTGGCCTCCACCATCGCTGAGCACCTGCCAGCTGTGGACAAACAGTACTGGGTGGTGACTGGTGTCAGCAGCGACGGCCAGTACCAAAGCAAAGGGTTCACAACTGCCGTTCTGTGCGAGGGGGTGGAGCAGCCAGAGTGGTACTCTGTGTTGTGGGACGGCGCTCACTGGATGGACCTTGCCATGAAATTGGGGGGGGGGGGGCAAATCCAGTGGCATATTTCCAAAAAGTTGAGTGGGGGGGGGGGGGGGACGGGCAGGGGCATGGTCAATTTTTGTTTTGTGTGGGGGTCGGCTAATATGACAGGAAAAAATGTACCCCCATTTTTATGTGTGTGTGTTTGCAGCATTATTAATGGGGGTTTCCATGTTATAGTAGGTAGGTACATGTTATTTAGCGCCACGAAATTTTACGGGTTTGTCTGATAAACCCCAGAGATATGGGCCTTGTGGAGGATAAAAAACTAAAATGTTATTAATTCAATTCACCGTTACAACGAACCGAAGGCTTCGTCATGACGATGGTCACCGATGTGACGCCGCGAAGCGACGTGCACATTTTAATTTTAGATCGTGGAAAACGAAATTTTAATATTGGAACCAGACTGTGAGAGAGGAGTCAAGCCTCAGGTACCCTGTATTCCTGGTTGCACATCTCGGTATGATGACAAACATTAAAAAATATTGAAATTTTACAGGTTTGCCTGATAAAACTCAGAAATATGGGCCTTGTAGACGTAGAGGATAAGAAGCTAAAATGCTACTCATTCAATTCACCGTTACAACGAACCAAAGACGATGTCGATGGCTTCGTTATGACGATGGCCACCGATGTGACGCCTCGAAGCGGCGTGAAAATGTAAATTTTATGTCGTGAAAAACGCAATTTAATATTGGAACCAGACCGTGAGTGGAGTCAAGCCTCAGGTGACCCCTATTCCTGGTTGCACATCTCGGTATGATGCAAAATATGGAAATTAAGGTAGTTTTTCATATACACATTCCTCGGATAGTAAATCATGATGACCGGTGGCAGTCAGCGCTCAATAGTACATATGATAATAACTGTATACATTAGATATGTACTGAACTGCAACAAACAACTGGTAACAGTGCAAACGGTTTAAAAGCAGCAAGAGGCAGAACAACTTTTCCACACATAAATGGTCCCTGTGGATCTTGAGGAGGCTGGGGCGAGATGGCTTGGAGAGATGTTCACAACACTACAGCAACACTACAGCCTGGTCACTACAACTACAGCCTGAACACTACAGCCTGGTCCCACTATTAGGCTCTTCGGTCCAGCAAGTTGGGCACCGCTGGAGCAGCTTCCGGGAGCCGATGTCCGCGTCTTCGCATTCGCGTCTCCTTTTTTCGGAACTCGGCAGACTAGCTAAACATGTAGCCGTCTTGAAAGTTAATATTGTATGAAGGGAGTGGGCCCTGGGGCTAGCAATTAGGTACTGCTAAGGAGAGTCTCTGTCAGACACTTAATTAATTCATTTTCCCATTTTCCAAATTTGTATAAGCTATTGCTAATTTTGTATCATGCCGCGAAGTGGCACGATATTTTCAGGTTTTTCAATGTAGATAGCTGGATTTTGACTGCTGCAAAGGCAATATTTACAACTGTACATCCTACCGTTGGGGGGGGGGGGAGGGCAAATAATAGTTTCAGGACCTTGGGGGAGGGGGGGGGCATGGCCCCTTGCCCCCTTGCCCCCTGGATCCGCACCCGATGTTTTGCACTGAGGCGACACCCTGGTGCCGAGGCTGGCGCGGCGCTGCGAGGCCTTCCACACGCTGACTTCACATTGATATGTGTTAACAGGTGTTGTGCATGCAGTGTAGCTACCAATAAATTTCGGCTACAGGTTTCCTGCATATGCTTGTTGTAAAGCAGTGGGTTGGGGATCCCAGGAGAGTTTATTTACGGTTTAATATAGCACGTTCACCATTAAAAAGGACACATGACCGTGAAGGAAAAATCCAAGATGGAGGCCAATTCCGCCCCAGGCGGCCTCTCCCGAACGGCCACCTCTACTAGGGGGGACCCCCAGACCATCTCATAGACAAACCTAACCCTAAAACATAAATAGGTTGTCCAATGTATTTATGCAACCTAACCTAACCTAATCTAGGAATAATAATAACAGCTTTGTCTGAAGAAATATGGAAATGTTGCAGTGGTGCACTATGCCGCTGCTTTTCCAATGTTGCCATATGGTGCTGTGACATCATACTGTGCTACCATACTGTGCTCTGTGCTATCTGTGCATAACACTGCACACTGGCAAAGGTACCTTACTCCTTAGTCAAAGATTACCAAAGGTTACACATTTATCTAGGCCTAGTTCTAACACAACTGTTTTTGCAGACTGTGTTTGAATTTCCAGCATCATGGGAAGTACCGACACTTTGACCTGGAACTTAAATACCGCTGCAGAAGATGAGTACAACAGTGAACTTTTGGTGCACAATTTCCACCCATCGTTAACTAAGGTATGTATGACTCTTGTACCAGGGAAAGCAGCCCTGTGCTGTAGAAAATCAGTTCTACCTTGTTATGGTCATATAACATGTGTTGCCCTAATTCTGTGAAATATGGTGTCCCTGTAAGTTTATTCATGGGTGGAACTTTAATGTAAATCGGGGTTGTAGCTACAACCCCAATAATTTGGGAATTTAACATTACGGCTATGACACGATGTGTTACAAATGGGCTCTTAACAACTAAGTGCAACCCCAATGATTTTCAAAAAGTTACGCCTCTGAGTTTATTATACAATGTGAATCAGTGGTGTGTTTTGTGCCATCAGTGGAATTGCAATTAAAGGAAAATATTTTCTTATGAAGAGCTTTTCATGTATAGAACTTAGTGAGTCAACACGTTTTTTGTATGCATGCTGCTTGCCAGTATTCGAATTAGCATTCAAAATGCCGCTATACAATGCACTCTATATGTTAGTCAGTATCACCTCATGATACATTGTTCAGTCATTGTATTGCGACTATTTAGAAAGGTTAGCTGTGAGGTGTCCCGTGTCATTCATTGATAATTATTACTTTTGGTACTGTTAAACCTTGTTTAAATGTCATTTGTTTTGACAATATTAATGGCACATGATTGTGTTACAGCAAGGGCTGAAGAGTCAGTTCCTGAGGTTCGGCCATGTGGAGAGTGCCAACGCTATGATCAACAGTCGTGGCAACCCAGTGGGATTCGTCAGAATGAGAACAGTGGGGTAAGTCAGCATTTCGTTAGTTATACATGCAGCAACAAATTAGTTAAATAATGCCTTCTTAAACTCTAGTTCCTGTTTCATTTGCTCATTATTTTTTCTGTGCCATATTTAGTCACCATTATTTTGCCATTGTTTTTCTCATTGTTGGCCACCATTATTGTGCATTTCTGTCACTATTTTTGACAATATTTATGTCATTCTTCATCGTTTTGAACTGCTGCAGTAATGCATAATACAAGCTCTGGGACCCATGCAGTATGCCACATTTCCTATTTTATATTTATCAGAGGCTGATAGATTCAGGTCCCGGTCCTTAACCCTATTCCCTGCGGGCGGCCAGAATTACGTTAACCTGCAGGGGCAGATTCTGCCCCCCCCCCCCCCCCAGAGATCTCGAGAACCGCTCGGTTGATTTCTAAGGGGAAAACGCCATTCGATTCGTCATGACAAGATCTCTCTTTTTGGACCCTGACATTTTTTTTTTGTTCAGGGGGCAAAAATGCGAAAATTTTGGGTGTTTTTTGAAAGGTCATTGCGGCCATGTGGCTCTACCGATTTGCATGCTCCAAACGTTTTTGAGCTTCAAATGTACTAGTATTTAATATATCAAAGGACAAAAAAAATAAAAATCATGGGCATATTCAGGGAATGTAAATGGGGTGATTTTCTGGATAAAAACAAATATGTGCTGTTCGTGATTGTTTGGGACGACATGAACGTCACATGTGGGCATTATGTGCTGTAATTTGTTAAATTTGATATATTGTGCATAGGCGGGTCCAGGAAAAAACATGGGGGGGGGGGGCACCATGAGCATAACGCTTTTATCATCTTACTAATTTTAAGTGGGACCTAATTTGAGGGTGGGTATCGCCTCCCATTTTTTATCCTGAGTGCGCCTCTGCCCCAAAAATATGTACAATCCCAGTATCTATGATGCATATTGCATTAAAATTGTTTCTGACACATTTATTGCACTGCAAACCACGAAGGAAGTATGCGACGCAAAACCGCATTCGTAACACCTTCCCCAAAACATGAGCCTGGAACCGCCTCTGCTGGACCGATTTTTGCGAAATTTTTACATTCAATTTTGGGAAAAGTCACAAAGTTTCAGGACGCTAGGTCTAACGGTTTAGAAGCGGCAAGTGAAAAACCACTGGGGGAGGGGGCAGAATCTGCCCCCTCGCAGGGAATAGGGTTAATCTTCTATATATTTTAATGTTTCCTTTTGTGATTTGAGCTGCTGGGGTGTTGTTTCTCTGTGGCCAGGGAGTGTGACAGGTGTTTGTCTGTGGCCAGGGAGTGTGACCGGTGTTTCTCTGTGACCAGGGAGTGTGACCGGTGTTTGTCTGTGACCAGGGAGTGTGACCGGTGTTTCTCTGTGACCAGGGAGTGTGACCGGTGTTTGTCTGTGGCCAGGGAGTGTGACCAGTGTTGCTCTGTGGCCAGGTGTGACCGGTGTTTCTCTGTGGTCAGGGAGTGTGACCGGTGTTTCTCTGTGGCCAGGGAGTGTGACCGGTGTTTCTCTGTGGCCAGGAAGTGTGACCGGTGTTTGTCTGTGGCCAGAGAGTGTGACCGGTGTTTTTCTGTGGCCAGGGAGTGTGACCGGTGTTTGTCTGTGGCCAGGGAGTGTGACCGGTGTGTGTCTGTGGCCAGGGAGTGTGACCGGTGTTTGTCTGTGGCCAGGGAGTGTGACCGGTGTTTGTCTGTGGCCAGGGAGTGTGACCGGTGTTTGTATGTGGCCAGGGAGTGTGGCTGGTGTTTCTCTGTGGCCAGGGAGTGTGACCGGTGTTTGTCTGTGGCTAGGGAGTGTGACAGGTGTTTCTCTGACCAGGCAGTGTGACCGGTGTTTGTCTGTGGCCAGGGAGTGTGACCGGTGTTTCTCTGACCAGGCAGTGTGACCGGTGTTTGTCTGTGGCTAGGGAGTGTGACAGGTGTTTCTCTGACCAGGCAGTGTGGCCGGTGTTTGTCTGTGGCCAGGGAGTGTGACGGGTGTTTGTCTGTGGCCAGGGAGTGTGACCGGTGTTTGTCTGTGGCCAGGGAGTGTGACCGGTGTTTGTCTGTGGCCAGGGAGTGTGACCGGTGTTTCTCTGACCAGGCAGTGTGACCGGTGTTTGTCTGTGGCCAGGGAGTGTGACCGGTTTTTGTCTGTGGCCAGGGAGTGTGACCGGTGTTTCTATGTGGCCAGGGAGTGTGACGGGTGTTTGTCTGTGGCCAGGGAGTGTGACTGGTGTTTCTCTGTGGCCAGGGAGTGTGACCGGTGTTTGTATGTGGCCAGGGAGTGTGACCGGTGTTTGTGACCAGGGAGTGTGACGGGTGTTTGTCTGTGACCAGGGAGTGTGACCTGTTTGTCTGTGGCCAGGGGAGTGTGACCAGTGTTTGCCTGCGGCCAGGGAGTGTGACCGGGGTTTGTCTGTGGCCAGGGAGTGTGACCGGTGTTTCTATGTGGCCAGGGAGTGTGACCGGTGTTTGTCTGTGGCCAGGGAGTGTGACGGGTGTTTGTCTGTGGCCAGGGAGTGTGACGGGTGTTTGTCTGTGGCCAGGGAGTGTGACCGGTGTTTGTCTTTGGCCAGGGAGTGTGACCGGTGTTTGTCTGTGGCCAGGGAGTGTGACGGGTGTTGGTCTGTGGCCAGGGAGTGTGACGGGTGTTTGTCTGTGGCCAGGGAGTGTGACTGGTGTTTGTCTGTGGCCAGGGAGTGTGACGGGTGTTTGTCTGTGGCCAGGGAGTGTGACCGGTGTTTGTCTGTGGCCAGAGAGTGTGACGGGTGTTTGTCTGTGGTCAGGGAGTGTGACCGGTGTTTGTCTGTGGCCAGAGAGTGTGACGGGTGTCTGTCTGTGGCCAGGGAGTGTGACCGGTGTTTGTCTTTGGCCAGGGAGTGTGACCGGTGTTTGTCTTTGGCCAGGGAGTGTGACCGGTGTTTCTATGTGGCCAGGGAGTGTAACCGGTGTTTGTCTGTGGCCAGGGAGTGTGACCGGTGTTTGTCTGTGGCCAGGGAGTGTGACCGGTGTTTGTCTGTGGCCAGGGAGTGTGACCGGTGTTTGTCTGTGGCCAGGGAGTGTGACCGGTGTTTCTCTGTGGCCAGGGAGTGTGACCGGTGTTTGTCTGTGGCCAGGGAGTGTGACCGGTGTTTGTCTGTGGCCAGGGAGTGTGACCGGTGTTTCTCTGTGGCCAGGGAGTGTGACTGTTGTTTGTCTGTGACCAGGGAGTGTGCCCGGTGTTTCTCTGTGGCCAGGGAGTGTGACCTGTGTTTGTATGTGGCCAGGGAGTGTGGCCGGTGTTTCTCTGTGGCCAGGGAGTGTGACCGGTGTTTCTCTGTGGCCAGGTGTGACCGGTGTTTGTCTGTAGCCAGGGAGTGTGACCGGTGTTTGTCTGTGGCCAGGGAGTGTGACCGGTGTTTGTCTGTGGCCAGGGAGTGTGACTGTTGTTTCTCTGTGGCCAGGTGTGACGGGTGTTTGTCTGGGGCCAGGGAGTGTGACCGGTGTTTGTCTGTGGCCAGGGAGTGTGACCGGTGTTTGTCTGTGGCCAGGGAGTGTGACCGGTGTTTGTCTGTGGCCAGGGAGTGTGACTGTTGTTTCTCTGTGGCCAGGTGTGACGGGTGTTTGTCTGGGGCCAGGGAGTGTGACCGGTGTTTGTCTGTGGCCAGGGAGTGTGACCGGTGTTTGTCTGTGGCCAGGGAGTGTGACCGGTGTTTCTCTGTGGCCAGGGAGTGTGACTGTTGTTTGTCTGTGACCAGGGAGTGTGACCGGTGTTTGTGACCAGGGAGTGTGACGGGTGTTTGTCTGTGACCAGGGAGTGTGACCTGTTTGTCTGTGGCCAGGGAGTGTGACCAGTGTTTGCCTGCGGCCAGGGAGTGTGACCGGGGTTTCTCTGTGGCCAGGGAGTGTGACCGGTGTGTCTCTGTGGCCAGGTGTGACAGGTGTTTGTCTGGGGCCAGGGAGTGTGACGGGTGTTTCTCTGTGACCAGGGGGAGTGACCGGTGTTTGTCGGTGGCCAGGGAGTGTGACCGGTGTTTTTCTGTGGCCAGAGAGTGTGACTGGTGTTTGTCTGTGGCCAGGGAGTGTGACCGGTGTTTCTCTGTGGCCAGGGAGTGTGACCGGTGTTTCTCTGTGGCCAGGTGTGACAGGTGTTTGTCTGGGCCAGGGAGTGTGACCGGTGTTTGTCTGTGGCTAGGGAGTGTGACCGGTGTTTCTCTGGGGCCAGGGAGTGTGACTGTTGTTTGTCTGTGGCCAGGGAGTGTGACCGGTGTTTGTCTGTGGCCAGGGAGTGTGGCCAGGGAGTGTGACCGGTGTTTCTCTGTGGCCAGTGTTTGTGACCGGTGTTTGTCTGTGGCCAGAGAGTGTGACCGGTGTTTGTCTGTGGCCAGGGAGTGTGACCGGTGTTTCTCTGTGGCCAGTGTTTGTGACCGGTGGTTGTCTGTGACCAGGGAGTGTGACCGGTGTTTGTCTGTGGCCAGGGAGTGTGACCGGTGTTTCTCTGTGGTCAGGGAGTGTGACCAGTGTTTCTCTGTGGCCAGGGAGTGTGACCGGTGTTTCTCTGTGGCCAGGGAGTGTGACTGTTGTTTGTCTGTGGCCAGGGAGTGTGACCGGTGTTTCTCTGTGGTCAGGGAGTGTGACCAGTGTTTCTCTGTGGCCAGGGAGTGTGACCGGTGTTTGTCTGTGGCCAGGGAGTGTGACCGATGTTTGTCTGTGGCCAGGGAGTGTGACTGTTGTTTGTCTGTGGCCAGGGAGTGTGACCGGTGTTTCTCTGTGGCCAGTGTTTGTGACCGGTGTTTGTCTGTGGCCAGGGAGTGTGACCGGTGTTTGTCTGTGGCCCAGGAGTGTGGCCAGGGAGTGTGACCGGTGTTTCTCTGTGGCCAGTGTTTGTGACCGGTGGTTGTCTGTGGCCAGGGAGTGTGACCGGGCGATCGCGGGACTGAATGGACGGGCGCCCCTCCACTGGACAGTCAAGATGAGCGCACCGCAGGCCGACCGGCAGCGGCGCCGACGCGAGCGAGAGGAGGCCCGCCGCTTCGATTTGGAGGTGGGTGACGGCGGCTGCTCGGAGGGAATATGGTGGACGGTAACTTAGGCTGGACAGTGAACAACATATCACTGGTTGTACACGTGTGGTTTTCAGAAGTTGTATTTTTGGATGGCATGCATCGTTGCGTGTTGTCAGGGTTCAGTATTACGGTACTCCCGGTAACTAGTGCGTTCAGAAGCATCTCAGTTGACGGCACCCGAGAGCTGAGACCCACCTCACACCTGTCTAAGCTGTGTGGAGCTCTCCGGCGCTCTGTGGCAACGGTTACGGCTGACTATCCCGCCCCGCCCCGCCCCACAGATGGAACCCATCACCGCGGCGAGGCTGAAACAGATGAAGGAGCACCAACAGAGGATGCTGCAGCTCACGTGAGTGTGCCGCGGCCACAGGGACACGGTCACTCTCCGGTACCTGGCACGGGTCACGGTCACTCTCCGGTACCTGGCACGGGTCACGGTCACTCTCCGGTACCAGCCGGCACGGGTCACGGTCACTCTCCGGTACCAACTGGCACGGGTCACGGTCACTCTCCAGTCTCCGGTATCTGACACGGGTCACGGCCACTCTCCGGTACCAGCCGGCACGGGTCACGGTCACTCTCCGGTACCAACTGGCACGGGTCACGGTCACTCTCCAGTCTCCGGTATCTGACACGGGTCACGGCCACTCTCCGGTACCTGACACGGGTCACGGTCACTCCAGTCTCCGGTACCTGGCACGGGTCACGGTCACTCTCCGGTACCTGGCACGGGTCACGGTCACTCCGGTACTTGGCACGGGTCACGGTCACTCTCCGGTACCTGACACGGGTCACGGTCACTCTCCGGTACCAGCCGGCACGGGTCACGGTCACTCCGGTACCAACTGGCACGGGTCACGGTCACTCTCCACTCTCTGGTACCTGACACGGGTCACGGTCACTCTCCAGTACCTGGCACGGGTCACGGCCACTCTCCAGTATCCGGTACCTGACACGGGTCAAGGTCACTCTCCAGTCTCCGGTACCTGACACGGGTCACGGTCACTCCAGTCTCCGGTACCTGGCACGGGTCACGGTCACTATCCGGTATCTGACACGGGTCACGGTCACTCTCCGGTACCTGACACGGGTCACGGTCACTATCCGGTACCTGACACGGGTCACGGTCACTCTCCGGTACCTGACACGGGTCACGGTCACTCTCCGGTACCTGACACGGGTCACGGCCACTCTCCAGTCTCCGGTACCTGGCACGGGTCACGGTTACTCCAGTACCAGCTGGCACGGGTCACGGTCACTCCGGTATCTGACCGGGTCACGGTCACTCTCCGGTACCTGTCACGGGTCACGGGTCACTCCGGTACCTGACACGGGTCACGGGTCACTCCGGTACCTGACACGGGTCACGGTCACTCCAGTCTCCGGTACCTGGCACGGGTCACGGTCACTCCGGTACCAGCTGGCACGGGTCACGGTCACTCTCCGGTACCAGCTGGCACGGGTCACGGTCACTCTCCGGTACCAGCTGGCACGGGTTACGGACAATCTCCGGTACCTGGCACGGGTCACGGTCACTCTTCGGGACCAGCTGGCACGGGTCACGGTCACTCTCCGGTACCTGGCACGGGTCACGGTCACTCTCCGGTACCTGGTACGGGTCACGATCACTCTCCGGTACCTAACACGGGTCACGATCACTCTCCGGTACCTGGCACGGGTCACGGTCACTCTCCGGTACCTGGCACGGGCCACGATCACTCTGGTACCTAACACGGGCCACGGTCACTACGGTACCTGGCACGGGTCACGGTCACTCCGGTACCAGCTGGCACGGGTCACGGTCACTCCGGTACCTAACACGGGTCACGGTCACTCCGGTACCTAATACGGGTCACGGTCACTCCGGTACATGGCACGGATCACGATCACTCCGGTACCTAACACGGGTCACGGTCACTCCGGTACCTAACACGGGTCACGGTCACTCCGGTACATGGCACGGGTCACGGCCACTCTCCGGTACCTGGCACGGGTCACGATCACTCCGGTACCTGGCTCGGGTCACGGTCTCTCCGGTACCTGGCACGGGTTACGGTCACTCTCCGGTACCTGGCACGGGTCACGGTCACTTCGGTACCTGGCACGGGTCACGGTCACTCTCCGGTACCTGGCACAAGCACGATCACTCTCCGGTACCTGGCACGGGTCATGATCACTCTCCGGTACCTGGCACGGGTCACGGTCACTCCGGTACCTGGCACGGGTCACGGTCACTCCGGTACCTAACACGGGTCACGGTCACTCTCCGGTACCGGGCACGGGTCACGGTCACTCTCCGGTACCAGCTGGCACGGGTCACGGTCACTCCCCGGTACCTGGCACGGGGCACGGTCACTCTGGTACCTGGCACGGGGCACGGTCACTCCGGTACCTGACACGGGTCACGGTCACGGTCACTCTCTGGTACCTGGCGGGGCGTGATCCGTGGACAGGAGCTAGCCGGCGGGCGGTGAACCGGTTTTTCATTTTTTCGAGTTTGATTTTTTTTCAGAGTTTTTTTTTCTTCAGAGTTTCAGAGTTTTTCAGAGTTTGAATGCCCACGAATAACTGTCACTTGTGTTGGATACTGAACATTATCGAACAGTTAAGTTTGATATGACGCCTATGTTGCAGACCTTTGCTGGCTATCCGTCACTGTCCATTGGGTCTGAGTCTCTGGCCCGGTTAAGGGGCGGGAGTGTGAACCCTGACACCTGTGCCGACTGCCACAGCCGGGAGTGCCGTGACACGGATGCCGAGGAGGAGCAGCCCCCGGAGGCAGACGAAGCTGCCGAGCCCGACCCCAGCCACACCATGGTGAGCTGCACTGAGCAGCGCGTCTGCGTGACCAGCGCATTACGAACGCTGTACAGGGAGTTTATGGCGCGTCTGCGTGACCAGCGCATTACCCTGGAGAATGCTGTACAGGGAGTTTATTGCCGTCTCTCATTGTCTGGTTTGTGTTTTGTTGAATGATTTCATTGGATTTTGTTCCATGTATGGATAACACCGTGGTAGTCGTTTATGCGTTACAGAGTTTGTGTACCAAGCCCTCACGTGCACCAGGCCCTCACGTGCACCGAGCCCTCACGTGCACCAAGCCCTCACGTGCACCAAGCCCTCACGTGCACCAAGCCCTCACGTGCACCAAGCCCTCCGTGCACCAAGCCCTCACGTGCACCAAGCCCTCGTGCTCCAAGCCCTCTCGTGCTCCAAGCCCTCACGTGCACCAAGCCCTCTCGTGCACCAAGCCCTCACGTGCACCAAGCCCTCACGTGCGCCAAGCCCTCACGTGCACCAAGCCCTCACGTGCACCAAACCCTCACGTGCACCAAACCTTCACGTGCACCTAACCCTCGCGTGCACCAAGCCTGTGCTCCCCGCTCATTTGTGCTTCACATGTCCACAGGACATCTGACGCCGTGCAGTCGTCCGTGGTGCTCCATGATTGACGTCACGCCTGTCCATGTACCCGGCAGGGCGGCGGGGTGTCGGCTGCCAGCTGGCCGGCGCTGGAGGGCCTCCGCCCGTGCTCCGTGTGTGCAGCGCAGACCCCCGGCTACTGCGAGGCGTGTAACGTGCCCTACTGCTCCGCCCAGTGCCAGCACTCCGACTGGGAGCGCCACAAACACCAGTGCCGGTACGGCTCCTCCTGCTGGCGTCAGCGCTCTGCAGCCTGCGTGCTGATCTGTATACACTGCATACATTGCCGTGTGCTGAATTACGTCAATGGGACACCATTGAGGAACGTGTAAATGCATCAATTGGCTATGATACTGAACAATGTGTGTGTGTGTGTGTGTGTGTGTGTGTGTGTGTGTGTGTGTGTGTGTGTGTGTGTGTGTGTGTGTGTGTGTGTGTGTGTGTGTGTGTGTGTGTGTGTGTGTGTGTGTGTGTGTGTGTGTGTGTGTGTGTGTGTGTGTGTGTGTGTGTGGTGTGTGTGTGTGTGTGTGTGTGTGTGTGTGTGTGTGTGTGTGTGTGTGTGTGTGTGTGTGTGTGTGTGTGTGTGTGTGTGTGTGTGTGTGTTGTGTGTGTGTGTGTGTGTGTGTGTGTGTGTGTGTGTGTGTGTGTGTGTGTGTGTGTGTGTGTGTGTGTGTGTGTGTGTGTGTGTGTGTGTGTGTGTGTGTGTGTGTGTGTGTGTGTGTGTGTGTGTGTGTGTGTGTGTGTGTGTGTGTGTGTGTGTGTGTGTGTGTGTGTGTGTGTGTGTGTGTGTGTGTGTGTGTGTGTGTGTGTGTGTGTGTGTGTGTGTGTGTGTGTGTGTGTGTGTGTGTGTGTGTGTGTGTGTGTGTGTGTGTGTGTGGTGTGTGTGTGTGTGTGTGTGTGTGTGTGTGTGTGTGTGTGTGTGTGTGTGTGTGTGTGTGTGTGTGTGTGTGTGTGTGTGTGTGTGTGTGTGTGTGTGTGTGTGTGTGTGTGTGTGTGTGTGTGTGTGTGTGTGTGTGTGTGTGTGTGTGTGTGTGTGTGTGTGTGTGTGTGTGTGTGTGTGTGTGTGTGTGTGTGTGTGTGTGTGTGTGTGTGTGTGTGTGTGTGTGTGTGTGTGTGTGTGTGTGTGTGTGTGTGTGTGTGTCAGTTTGATGAATGCGAGGTGTGTTTTCTGTCTGTTGTTGTCTGTTGTCAGTTGCCTGACCTGTGTTGCTGTGTTGTCGCTGCAGCCGTCAGCTGCCGCTGGTTGTGTCGGTGGGCGGCACGGACGCCGAGGAGTCGGTCCGGGCCGTGTGTCTGGGTCGGGGCGACCAGCCACGCCCGGTGCCCGCCCCGGCGCCGACCCCGCTCCGCCGGCCGCGCAGCAGTCCGGACAAGAAGACCAGCCCCAGGCCGGCCGGCACCGGGGACGGTCCGGCCCAGACCACACCCCCACAGCAGCAGCATCAGCAGGGGCCTGTAACCCGGCGGCCAGGACAGAACAGGGACAGCCCGGCTCAGACCACGCCCCCACAGCAGCAGCATCAGCAGGGGCCTGTAACCCGGCGGCCAGGACAGAACAGGGACGGCCCGGCTCAGACCACACCCCCACAGCAGCAGCATCAGCAGCAGCAGCATCAGCAGCTGGGGCCAGTCATTCTGCGGCCGGGACAACAGTACCAGGTACGTCGACCGAGAGCTGCGCAGCTCCAGACAGCGGCACGTGTTACACGGCACGGCACGTGTTACTGATATGGATTTGAGGAGTGATCAGGGGGAGGGGAGTCGCATCAAATAGCTGTCGATCTATCGTACTTTGTGTGCGTCATTGTGTCAAGGAAAACTCGGATGCACTCAGAATCGGCGTTATTTTTGTTATGTAGTGTAATCCCGCAACTTGGCTCGGATCCTGCACTGACAAGATCACCACACCCTGCCTTGCCAGGCGGCGGTGGTGTGTTAACTCTCCCCGGCGGACCCGCCAGGCGGTGGTGTGTTAACTCTCCCCGGCGTACCCGCCAGGTGGTGGTGTGTTAACTCTCCCCGGCGGACCCGCCAGGTGGTGGTGTGTTAACTCTCCCCGGCGTTCCCGCCAGGTGGTGGTGTGTTAACTCTTCCCGGCGTACCCGCCAGGTGGTGGTGTGTTAACTCTCCCCGGCGTACCCGCCAGGTGGTGGTGTGCTAACTCCCCGGCGTACCCGCCAGGTGGTGGTGTGCTAACTCTCCCCGGCGGACCCGCCAGGTGGTGGTGTGTTAACTCCCCCCGGCGTACCCGCCAGGTGGTGGTGTGCTAACTCCCCGGCGTACCCGCCAGGTGGTGGTGTGTTAACTCTCCCCGGCGGACCCGCCAGGTGGTGGTGTGTTAACTCTCCCCGGCGTACCCGCCAGGTGGTGGTGTGTTAACTCTCCCCGGCGGACCCGCCAGGTGGTGGTGTGTTAACTCTCCCCGGCGTACCCGCTGGTGGTGTGTTAACTCTCCCCGGCGTACCCGCCAGGTGGTGGTGTGTTAACTCTCCCCGGCGTACCCGCCAGGTGGTGGTGTGCTAACTCCCCGGCGTACCCGCCAGGTGGTGGTGTGCTAACTCTCCCCGGCGGACCCGCCAGGTGGTGGTGTGTTAACTCCCCCCGGCGTACCCGCCAGGTGGTGGTGTGCTAACTCCCCGGCGTACCCGCCAGGTGGTGGTGTGTTAACTCTCCCCGGCGGACCCGCCAGGTGGTGGTGTGTTAACTCTCCCCGGCGTACCCGCCAGGTGGTGGTGTGTTAACTCTCCCCGGCGGACCCGCCAGGTGGTGGTGTGTTAACTCTCCCCCGGCGTACCCGCCAGGTGGTGGTGTGTTAACTCCCCGGCGTACCCGCCAGGTGGTGGTGTGTTAACTCCCCCCGGCGGGACCCGCCAGGTGGTGGTGTGTTAACTCTCCCCGGCGTACCCGCCAGGTGGTGGTGTGTGTTAACTCTCCCCGGCGGACCCGCCAGGTGGTGGTGTGTTAACTCTCCCCCGGCGGACCCGCCAGGTGGGTGGTGTGTTTAACTCCCCGGCGTACCCGCCAGGTGGTGGTGTGTTAACTCTCTCCGGCGTACCCGCCAGGTGGTGGTGTGTTAACTCTCCCCGGCGGACCCGCCAGGCGGTGGTGTGTTAACTCTCCCCGGCGTACCCGCCAGGTGGTGGTGTGTTAACTCCCCGGCGTACCCGCCAGGCGGTGGTGTGTTAACTCTCCCCGGCGTACCCGCCAGGTGGTGGTGTGTTAACTCCCCGGCGTACCCGCCAGGTGGGTGGTGTGTTAACTCCCCGGCGTACCCGCCAGGTGGTGGTGGGTTAACTCTCCCCGGCGTACCCGCCAGGTGGTGGTGTCTTAACTCTCCCCGGCGTACCCGCCAGGTGGTGGTGTGTTAACTCTCCCCGGCGTACCCGCCAGGTGGTGGTGTGTTAACTCTCCCCGGCGGACCCGCCAGGTGGTGGTGTGTTAACTCTCCCCGGCGTACCCGCCAGGCGGTGGTGTGTTAACTCTCCCCGGCGTACCCGCCAGGTGGTGGTGTGTTAACTCTCCCCGGCGTACCCGCCAGGTGGTGGTGTGTTAACTCTCCCCGGCGTACCCGCCAGGTGGTGGTGTGTTAACTCTCCCCGGCGTACCCGCCAGGTGGTGGTGTGTTAACTCTCCCCGGCGTACCCGCCAGGTGGTGGTGTGTTAACTCTCCCCGGCGGACCCGCCAGGTGGTGGTGTGTTAACTCTCCCCCGGCGTACCCGCCAGGTGGTGGTGTGTTAACTCTCCCCGGCGTACCCGCCAGGTGGTGGTGTGTTAACTCTCCCCGGCGTACCCGCCAGGTGGTGGTGTGTTAACTCTCCCCGGCGGACCCGCCAGGTGGTGGTGTGTTAACTCTCCCCGGCGTTCCCGCCAGGTAGTGGTGTGTTAACTCTCCCCGGCGGACCCGCCAGGTGGTGGTGTGTTAACTCTCCCCGGCGTACCCGCCAGGTGGTGGTGTGTTAACTCTCCCCGGCGTACCCGCCAGGTGGTGGTGTGTTAACTCTCCCCCGGCGGACCCGCCAGGTGGTGGTGTGTTAACTCTCCCCGGCGGACCCGCCAGGTGGTGGTGTGTTAACTCTCCCCGGCGTTCCCGCCAGGTAGTGGTGTGTTAACTCTCCCCGGCGGACCCGCCAGGTGGTGGTGTGTTAACTCTCCCGGCGTACCCGCCAGGTGGTGGTGTGTTAACTCCCCGGCGTACCCGCCAGGTGGTGGTGTGTTAACTCTCCCCGGCGTACCCGCCAGGTGGTGGTGTGTTAACTCTCCCCGGCGGACCCGCCAGGTGGTGGTGTGTTAACTCCCCGGCATACCCGCCAGGTGGTGGTGTGTTAACTCTCCCCGGCGGACCCGCCAGGTGGTGGTGTGTTAACTCTCCCCGGCGTACCCGCCAGGTGGTGGTGTGTTAACTCTCCCCGGCGTACCCGCCAGGTAGTGGTGTGTTAACTCTCCCCGGCGGACCCGCCAGGTGGTGGTGTGTTAACTCTCCCCGGCGTACCCGCCAGGTGGTGGTGTGTTAACTCTCCCCGGCGGACCCGCCAGGTAGTGGTGTGTTAACTCTCCCCGGCGTTCCCGCCAGGTGGTGGTGTGTTAACTCTCCCCGGCGGACCCGCCAGGTGGTGGTGTGTTAACTCTCCCCGGCGGACCCGCCAGGTGGTGGTGTGTTAACTCTCCCCGGCGTACCCGCCAGGTGGTGGTGTGTTAACTCTCCCCGGCGGACCCGCCAGGTGGTGGTGTGTTAACTCTCCCCGGCGGACCCGCCAGGCGGTGGTGTGTTAACTCTCCCCGGCGTTCCCGCCAGGTGGTGGTGTGTTAACTCTCCCCGGCGTACCCGCCAGGTGGTGGTGTGTTAACTCTCCCCGGCGTTCCCGCCAGGTGGTGGTGTGTTAACTCTCCCCGGCGTACCCGCCAGGTAGTGGTGTGTTAACTCTCCCCGGCGTACCCGCCAGGTGGTGGTGTGTTAACTCTCCCCGGCGGACCCGCCAGGTGGTGGTGTGTTAACTCTCCCCGGCGTACCCGCCAGGTGGTGGTGTGTTAACTCTCCCCGGCGTACCCGCCAGGTGGTGGTGTGTTAACTCCCCGGCGGACCCGCCAGGTGGTGGTGTGTTAACTCTCCCCGGCGTACCCGCCAGGTGGTGGTGTGTTAACTCTCCCCGGCGTACCCGCCAGGTGGTGGTGTGTTAACTCTCCCCGGCGTACCCGCCAGGTGGTGGTGTGTTAACTCTCCCCGGCGTACCCGCCAGGTGGTGGTGTGTTAACTCTCCCCGGCGTACCCGCCAGGTGGTGGTGTGTTAACTCTCCCCGGCGTACCCGCCAGGTGGTGGTGTGTTAACTCCCGGCGGACCCGCCAGGTGGTGGTGTGTTAACTCTCCCCGGCGTACCCGCCAGGTGGTGGTGTGTTAACTCTCCCCGGCGTACCCGCCAGGTGGTGGTGTGTTAACTCCCCGGCGGACCCGCCAGGTGGTGGTGTGTTAACTCTCCCCGGCGTACCCGCCAGGTGGTGGTGTGTTAACTCTCCCCGGCGTACCCGCCAGGTGGTGGTGTGTTAACTCCCCGGCGGACCCGCCAGGTGGTGGTGTGTTAACTCTCCCCGGCGTACCCGCCAGGTGGTGGTGTGTTAACTCTCCCCGGCGTACCCGCCAGGTGGTGGTGTGTTAACTCCCCGGCGGACCCGCCAGGTGGTGGTGTGTTAACTCTCCCCGGCGGACCCGCCAGGTGGTGGTGTGTTAACTCTCCCCGGCGGACCCGCCAGGTGGTGGTGTGTTAACTCTCCCCGGCGGACCCGCCAGGTGGTGGTGTGTTAACTCTCCCCGGCGGACCCGCCAGGTGGTGGTGTGTTAACTCTCCCCCGGCGTACCCGCCAGGTGGTGGTGTGTTAACTCTCCCCGGCGTACCCGCCAGGTGGTGGTGTGTTAACTCTCCCCGGCGTACCCGCCAGGTGGTGGTGTGTTAACTCTCCCCGGCGGACCCGCCAGGTGGTGGTGTGTTAACTCTCCCCGGCGGACCCGCCAGGTGGTGGTGTGTTAACTCTCACCGGCGGACCCGCCAGGTGGTGGTGTGTTAACTCTCCCCGGCGGACCCGCCAGGTGGTGGTGTGTTAACTCTCCCCGGCGTACCCGCCAGGTGGTGGTGTGTTAACTCCCCGGCGTACCCGCCAGGTGGTGGTGTGTTAACTCTCCCCGGCGTACCCGCCAGGTGGTGGTGTGTTAACTCTCCCCGGCGTTCCCGCCAGGTGGTGGCGTGTTACGCGGCCGACCCCAGCGCCGTCCATCTGCGTCTCCTCGACCAGTACGATCTGGTGAATGAGATGGAGACGGAAATGGGCCGGGAGGTGGCGCCACCTACCTCGCCCGCCGGCACACAGGGGCTCGAGGTCGGCCAGCTCTGCGCCGCACGCTTCGAAGGCAGCTGGTGAGTCTTGAGGGACGGAATGGACGGGGCGGGACGTAGATCAAAACTAAAACCAGACGAGCCATCAATCATCAATGGAAACTAGGAGAGTTTGTCGTTTGCCGCATGGGGTTCGAGCGAGAGTACTCCCTGGTTTGGATGTTCCGCTCAGGCTGGGGCGACCCGCGTTTTAGACTTGTTCAGCCGACCGTGTCTGTGCACGTCAATGTCAGGACGCGCCATACGCCACGTTTGGTGTGTGACTGACCTGTGAGTTGGAACACTCGACAACCTGCATCATGTACCCGGACACAAAAAAAAAACTGGACGCCCACGCCACAATACCGACCGGCGTGTCTGGCAGTGTATTCCCCTGCGCCGCCCTGACGCTGCTATGTCCCTTTGTGCCCTGACACCGTGCGCTCTCTGACCCCCCCCCCCCCCCCAGGTACCGTGGTGAGATTCGCGCCGTCACCGACACCCACTACCGCGTCCACTTCGTCGACTGGGGCAACTCTGAGGACCTGTCAGCTGTGGACGTGGCGCCGCTGCCGGCCCAGCTGGCGGACATCCCTCCCCAAGCTGTTCTGGCTGCTCTGCCGTGGCGGCCGGCCGGCGCCGGCGGTACCTGGAGTGCCCGCCAGTGGGACGGCCTGCGGGCGCTGGACGGATGCCCTCTGACGGCCAGTGTGGTGGGAACGGAGCCGACCGTTAGTGTGGCGCTGTTCAATGAAGACGGGAAGAGCGTGCTGAGCGTGATCGGCGAGGGGCTGAAGACGGGCATGGAGACCGAGATGGAGGAGAGACTGCCGCCACAGGCACAGGTGGGTGACGGGGGCTCGGGTGGATGGGGGATTGGTGGGTGACGGGAGCTCGGGTGGATGTGGGATTGGATTGGTGGGTGACGGGGGCTCGGGTGGATGTGTGATGTGATGTGTGGGATGATATATGCGAGTGTGATGTGTGAAGTCGGGTAGCTCTGTGGTGTTTCGGTGGTTTGTTAACGTGGCTGTGTCAGAAGGTACCTCTAGCTAGTAATGAATCAAGTACGAACAGTACCCGAGGTGAAAAAACATCCTGATTCGACGGGATAGATTCAACAACATTCTGGGTTTGGGATTAAACACATACGAACAGTGGTGTAAATCACTCTGAATATAGCGCCAATCTCCGCAGATGTTTGTATCGCGTTTGTATAGACTGCTAAATTGTACAGTGCTCTTCAGCCACGCGATGAAGCATCTGATTGGTCATATTGCATGTTATAATCTGGTCGGCCGTCGCTGCCAGCTGTGTCCGCTCAGTGCTGACCCCCCTCCCCCCCCCCCGCCCGCAGCTAGAGTCGGACAGGAAACACGTGGTGGCGCCGTGTTCGATGCGGCACCCGCAGCAGGTGGCTGCCCAGCTGAGGGACGCGGCGCTCTACCGGCCATACCGGGCGCTCACCGACAGGCTGCAGACCGCCGCAGACGCCGGTGGGTGGCAGGCGGCTGAGAGACAATTCCCGGTGGGAATTTGCTCTTGTGGTGTGTGTGTGTGTGTGTGTGTGTGTGTGTGTGTGTGTGTGTGTGTGTGTGTGTGTGTGTTGTGGGTGTGGGTGTGGGTGTGGGTGTGGGTGTGGGTGGTGGGGGTGGGGGTGTGTGTGTGGGGGGGGGGGGGGGGGGGGGGGTGGGTGGGTGGGTGGGTGGGCGGCTGTGCGCGGCTGTGCGGCTGTGCGGCTGTGCGGCTGTGCGGCTGTGCGGCTGTGCGGCTGTGCGGCTGTGCGGCTGTGCGGCTGTGCGTGCGTGCGTCTACAAAAGGATGACCTACTTTGGTTAAGTCGGGTCCAGCCATCGCACAGTGGGCGATAACGGCCTGCTAGCGCGACATGGGGTGAAAAATAAGAAAACCCACATATGGCCAATATCCAAACCAAATTTCAAAGCAATTATCTTTGTTTTTGACTGACTTATGGCTCTCTAAGTAAGAGTAACTCATGATGTCATTTTGTCATTGCATTTGTGGCTTTTATTGACCAGATGCAGACAAATGAATGCCAGCACTGCATTTCTGAGACAAAACCGGTCTAGAAACATGCCTTTTGTAATTTATACTTATCAATTTCAAATTTTAACCTTTTGTGACCTGACCTTGATCTGAGCTGAGCTTGACACTAACGTCACTTAAATGAGGTCAGATGGTACAATGACTATCACTATCGAATTATACGTGCCCATACAATATGTGTCGCATGACTTTCGTAGATTTTCTGCACATCGTGACCTTTTGTGACCTAACCTTGACATTGACCTTGACCTTGACCTTGACCTTTGCCAATAATCTAATTTTAGCTCATGCGGGATGTGTATTATACCTTAGGGAACATTTTGGGTGATCATGGTCGCAATCAAAGGCTTTGGATGGAAAGTATGGCCCATAAACTCAAATGCCTCGATTTTGACCTTTGACCCGACTTTGACCTAATATGAGACTTCAATTCCACAATTTCGAGGATGCTTTATATGCGAGTCACTGAGAGCTTTCGAATGCCGCCTTGCGCGTCTCGCTGCGATCATTGGTTCCTGAGATAACGAAGGGGGAATATTTACCCCCCCCCCCCCCCCCGGTCAATGCCGGGTTAAACCCAGATAAAAGAAAGTGCATATTTTGAGCTCCCTGATTCATCAGCTATCGATTGATATGGTACATGTTCAAACCGATGCCGTAAATTGAAGCAGAAACGCCGTGTCGCGCTAAAAGGCCGTTCTCGCCCTCTGCGCATCGGCTGGTATCTAGACTTTATCTTTCCTTGTCTATGTGCGGTAACTGCCTGTGTGACCTGGTGCCCCCCCCCCCCCCCCACACCCACACCTCCAATCTCTGCGGCCTCACCCCTATCCACCCTGCCGGCGGAGGGCGCCCCGGTGTTGTGACTGTCTGTGTGACCTGTGCCCCCATCTCTGCAGCCTCACCCCTCTCCACCCTGCCGGCGGAGGGCGCCCCGGTGTTGTGACTATCTGTGTGACCCGTGTGACTCGTGTCCCCATCTCTGCAGCCTCACCCCTCTCCACCCTGCCGGCGGAGGGCGCCCCGGTGTTGTGACTGTCTGTGTGACCTGTGCCCCCATCTCTGCAGCCTCACCCCTCTCCACCCTGCCGGCGGAGGGCGCCCCGGTGTTGTGACTATCTGTGTGACCCGTGTGACTCGTGTCCCCATCTCTGCAGCCTCACCCCTCTCCACCCTGCCGGCGGAGGGCGCCCCGGTGTTGTGACTGTCTGTGTGACCTGTGCCCCCATCTCTGCAGCCTCACCCCTCTCCACCCTGCCGGCGGAGGGCGCCCCGGTGCTGGTGCTGTGACTGTCTGTGTGACCTGTGCCCCCATCTCTGCAGTCTCACCCCCTCTCCACCCTGCCGGCGGAGGGCGCCCCGGTGTTGTGACTGTCTGTGTGACCTGTGCCCCCATCTCTGCAGCCTCACCCCTCTCCACCCTTGCCGGCGGAGGGCGCCCCGGTGCTGGTGCTGTGACTCTGTGTGACTCGTGCCCCCATCTCTGCAGCCTCACCCCTCTCCACCCTGCCGGCGGGAGGGCGCCCCGGTGCTGGTGTTGTGACTGTCTGTGTGACCCGTGTCCCCCATCTCTGCAGCCTCACCCCTCACCACCCCTGCCGGCGGAGGGCGCCCCGGTGCTGGTGTTGTGACTGCCTGTGTGACCCGTGTGACCCGTGTCCCCATCTCTGCAGCCTCACCCCTCTCCACCCTGCCGGCGGAGGGCGCCCCGGTGCTGGTGCGGTGCTGCCCGGACGGTGACGCCCTCGCCTGGCACCGAGCCGTGGCGGTGGGCCGGCACGGAGACCGGGCCGTGGTCCGTCTGCTCGACTGGGGCAGCTTAGAGACGGCCGAGCTGGCGCAGCTCCGTCAGCTACCGCAGCACCTCTGCCAGGTAACGGCACGGTCCGGGGAGGGGGCTGCGACATGACCGCACCGACGTGTGTAGGCAGACGACGTTCGACATTACATGGCCTGCTTTGTTACCATAACCTGCTTTGTTAACATGGCCTGCTGTGTTACCATGGCCTGCTTTGTTGCCATGGCCTGCTTTGGTACCATGGCCTGCTTTGTTACTTTGTTGTTTGTTGGGGCTTAAGGGCGCGACGACTGCATGGTCCATTTGCGCCCATTTCATGGCCTGCTTTGTTACCATGGCCTGCTTTGGTACCATGGCCTGTTTTGTTACCATGACCTGCTTTGTTACCATGGCCTGCTTTGGTACCATGGCCTACTTTGTTACCATGGCCTGCTTTGTTACCATGGCCGGCTTTGTTACCATGGCCTGCTTTGTTACCATGGCCGGCTTTGTTACCGGCATCCACGTGTGATCTCATTACGGATGTCAATTCATGGCTTTGGTTTTCGCATCAAAGTCTGGCCTCCGTTCTCTGACTCGCAGCTGTGTCTGACCTGCAATTGTTGCTGATCGGTTTAAAAAAGGGGGACCAGGGGACATATCGGTCGCTGCATTGCATGCTCCCCGTTTACACTGATGGCATGTTCCCCGTTTACACTGATGGCATGTTTCCCGTTTACACTGATGGCATGTTCCCCGTTTACACTGATGGCATGTTTCCCGTTTACACTGATGGCATGTTTCCCGTTTACACTGATGGCATGTTCCCCGTTTACACTGATGGCATGTTTCCCGTTTACACTGATGGCATGTTTCCCGTTTACACTGATGGCATGTTCCCCGTTTACACTGATGGCATGTTTCCCGTTTACACTGATGGCATGTTTTTACTTCTATTTCGGGATTGCTACACGTGGCAATTTCGATATCCCATGTGCTTTGCGGCCGAGTCGTGACACCCTATTTACACTTATAGCTGGCTTTACTGGCCGCCGCCGACGATTGGGTACCGGTATGATGACGTGTATCCACAGCTGACGATTGGGTACCGGTATGATGACGTGTATCCACAGCTGACGATTGAGTACCGGTATGATGACGTGTATCCACAGCTGACGATTGGGCACCGGTATGATGACGTGTATCCACAGCTGACGATTGGGTACCGGTATGATGACGTGTATCCACAGCTGACGATTGGGCACCGGTATGATGACGTGTATCCACAGCTGACGATTGGGTACCGGTATGATGACGTCCGGTATGATGACGTCCGGTATGATGACGTCCGGTATGATGACGTGTATCCACAGCTGTCCACTGACCGTTGGTTCATCAATCATCAGCCACTGACACAGTGTAGATGTCAGCTACTGACACGGTGTAGATGTCAGACACTGACACGGTGTTGATGTCAGCCACTGACACGGTGTAGATGTCAGACACTGACACGGTGTAGATGTCAGCTACTGACACGGTGTAGATGTCAGACACTGACACGGTGTTGATGTCAGCCACTGACACGGTGTAGATGTCAGACACTGACACGGTGTAGATGTCAGCTACTGACACGGTGTAGATGTCAGCTACTGACACGGTGTAGATGTCAGACACTGACACGGTGTTGATGTCCGACACTGACACAGTGTAGATGTCAGACGCTGACACGGTGTAGATGTCAGCTACTGACACGGTGTAGATGTCAGCTACTGACACGGTGTAGATGTCAGACACGACACGGTGTTGATGTCCGACACTGACACAGTGTAGATGTCAGACGCTGACACGGTGTAGATGTCAGCTACTGACACGGTGTAGATGTCAGACACTGACACGGTGTTGATGTCAGACACTGACACGGTGTAGATGTCAGACACTGACACGGTGTTGATGTCCGACACTGACACAGTGTAGATGTCAGACGCTGACACGGTGTAGATGTCAGCTACTGACACGGTGTAGATGTCAGACACTGACACGGTGTAGATGTCAGACACTGACACGGTGTTGATGTCAGCTACTGACACGGTGTAGATGTCAGACACTGACACGGTGTTGATGTCAGACACTGACACGGTGTAGATGTCAGACGCTGACACGGTGTAGATGTCAGCTACTGACACGGTGTAGATGTCAGACACTGACACGGTGTAGATGTCAGCTACTGACACGGTGTAGATGTCAGACACTGACACGGTGTTGATGTCAGCTACTGACACGGTGTAGATGTCAGCTACTGACACGGTGTAGATGTCAGACACTGACACGGTGTAGATGTCAGACACTGACACGGTGTAATGTCAGACACTGACACGGTGTAGATGTCAGCTACTGACACGGTGTAGATGTCAGACGCTGACACGGTGTAGATGTCAGCTACTGACACGGTGTAATGTCAGACACTGACACAGTGTAGATGTCAGACACTGACACGGTGTTGATGTCAGACACTGACACGGTGTTGATGTCCGACACTGACACGGTGTTGATGTCAGACACTCACACGGTGTTGATGTCAGCCACTGACACGGTGTTGATGTCAGACACTGACACGGTGTAATGTCAGACACTGACACGGTGTAGATGTCAGACGCTGACACGGTGTTGATGTCAGCTACTGACACGGTGTAGATGTCAGACACTGACACGGTGTAGATGTCAGACACTGGCACGGTGTTGATGTCCGACACTGACACGGTGTTGATGTCAGACACTGACACGGTGTTGATGTCAGCTACTGACACGGTGTAGATGTCAGACACTGACACGGTGTTGATGTCAGACACTGACACGGTGTTGATGTCAGACACTGACACGCTGTTGATGTCAGCTACTGACACGGTGTAGATGTCAGCTACTGACACGGTGTAGATGTCAGACACTGACACGGTGTAGATGTCAGACACTGACACGGTGTAGATGTCAGACACTGACACGGTGTTGATGTCAGACGCTGACACGGTGTTGATGTCATACACTGACACGGTGTTGATGTCAGACACTGACACGGTGTTGATGTCAGACACTGACACGGTGTAGATGTCAGACACTGACACGGTGTAGATGTCAGACACTGACACGGTGTTGATGTCCGACACTGACACGGTGTAGATGTCAGACACTGACACGGTGTTGATGTCAAACACTGACACGGTGTAGATGTCAGACACTGACACGGTGTTGATGTCCGACACTGACACGGTGTTGATGTCATACACTGACACGGTGTAGATGTCAGATACTGACACGGTGTTGATGTCAGCTACTGACACGGTGTTGATGTCAGACGCTGACACGGTGTTGATGTCAGACGCTGACACGGTGTAGATGTCAGACACTGACACGGTGTTGATGTCAGACGCTGACACGGTGTTGATGTCAGACACTGACACGGTGTAGATGTCAGCTACTGACACGTTGTAGATGTCAGACACTGACACGGTGTAGATGTCAGACACTGACACGGTGTAGATGTCAGCTACTGACACGGTGTTGATGTCAGACACTGACACGGTGTTGATGTCCGACACTGACACGGTGTAGATGTCAGCTACTGACACGGTGTAGATGTCAGACACTGACACGGTGTTGATATCAGACACTGACACGGTGTTGATGTCAGCTACTGACACGGTGTAGATGTCAGCTACTGACACGGTGTTGATGTCCGACACTGACACGGTGTTGATGTCCGACACTGACACGGTGTAGATGTCAGACACTGACACGGTGTTGATATCAGCTACTGACACGGTGTAATGTCAGACACTGACACGGTGTAGATGTCAGACACTGACACGGTGTTAATATCATACACTGACACGGTGTTGATATTAGCCACTGACACGGTGTAGATGTCAGACACTGACACGGTGTAGATGTCAGACACTGACACGGTGTAGATGTCAGACACTGACACGGTGTTGATGTCAGCTACTGACACGGTGTAGATGTCAGCTACTGACACGGTGTAGATGTCAGACGCTGACACGGTGTTGATGTCAGACACTGACACGGTGTAGATGTCAGCTACTGACACGGTGTAGATGTCAGACACTGACACGGTGTAGATGTCAGCTACTGACACGGTGTAGATGTCAGACGCTGACACGGTGTTGATGTCAGACACTGACACGGTGTAGATGTCAGACGCTGACACGGTGTTGATGTCAGACACTGACACGGTGTAGATGTCAGCTACTGACACGGTGTAGATGTCAGACACTGACACGGTGTAGATGTCAGCTACTGACACGGTGTAGATGTCAGACGCTGACACGGTGTTGATGTCAGACACTGACACGGTGTAGATGTCAGCTACTGACACGGTGTAGATGTCAGACACTGACACGGTGTAGATGTCAGCTACTGACACGGTGTAGATGTCAGACGCTGACACGGTGTTGATGTCAGACACTGACACGGTGTAGATGTCAGCTACTGACACGGTGTAGATGTCAGACACTGACACGGTGTAGATGTCAGCTACTGACACGGTGTTGATGTCAGACACTGACACGGTGTAGATGTCAGACACTGACACGGTGTAGATGTCAGACACTGACACGGTGTAATGTCAGACACTGACACGGTGTAGATGTCAGACACTGACACGGTGTAATGTCAGACACTGACACGGTGTAGATGTCAGACACTGACACGGTGTAGATGTCAGCTACTGACACGGTGTAGATGTCAGCTACTGACACGGTGTAGATGTCAGCCACTGACACGGTATAGATGTCAGACACTGACACGGTGTAGATGTCAGACACTGACACGGTGTAATGTCAGACACTGACACGGTGTAGATGTCAGACACTGACACGGTGTAGATGTCAGACACTGACACGGTGTAGATGTCAGCTACTGACACGGTGTAGATGTCAGACACTGACACGGTGTAGATGTCAGACACTGACACGGTGTAATGTCAGACACTGGCACGGTGTAGATGTCAGACACTGACACGGTGTTAATATCATACACTGACACGGTGTTGATATCAGCCACTGACACGGTGTTGATGTCAGACGCTGACACGGTGTTGATGTCAGACGCTGACACGGTGTCGGTGTCGGCAGACCCCGGCGATCGGTGTTCAGTTTGGGCTGCACGGCATCCCCGAGACAGCCTGCCCCGAGGAGGAGCTGAGCTTCTACCGGGACAAAGTGATCGGCAAGGAGTTCCTCCTCGAACGGGTATGTGCGAGTGGTGAGGCCCGGCTGAGTCGGGAGTGCGCCGGCCTCGTCTGGGGTGGCGTGTAGTCCCGATGGTTTGATTGGTACGCGTCCGTTATGTAGTGTGCTGTGTGGGCGGCGTTATGCTCTGAGTCGGCGTATGGTCCTGGTGATCTCACTGATATACCGGTATGTTATTCAGTGATTATTTGAACGGTTAGTCTTAGTCAGGAGTTATCGATCGATGAGGGCTGGTTGGAAGTGGTGAATGCAACGTACTTGGTCCGTTTACAAGATAGCCATGAGTGATGTAGCCTGCTGTTCGTGTTATCGCTGTCACACGCGGAGCATCCTCAGGATTTGGTTGGAGCGCTGCCATTTCAGGACTATGTAAACGTGTCGCGGTTTCAGGTGGACTCCACGGAGGAGCGGACTCAGGCTCGCCTGCACCTGTTGAGCGATACAAACTCATACTGCTTCAACGACAAGATGCTGAGCCGAATCGTCACCAGTGAGTAGAGGATCCAGCGTTGCGAGATGGCCTGTGGAATGGGAATGTGAGCGAGCCGAGTTGGCAGCTTGGCGCCATACTTTGCCGTGGTCGGTTGGAAGACAAGTGGTGCCGCAGTGTCTTTCGGTGCCCTTGGAATCAGTGTCCACTTTCAAATTCCATCGTGTTTAATGATACTATCGCCCAGGAGCCTGACAATTTTAGTAGATAAATGTTCCCGTTTTGTTTGGAATAAGTAAAATTGGTAGTGGCAAGTACCATTCTACTGAAGATACTCTAGTGTTAAATGCTGCATCTGGTATTTTGGTAGTACGGGCAACAGTTTGCCTACCCCTTGCGCGTGCCCTTGTTTGCGTGTGTTATCGCCGACCACCATAACGCATTTGTACATGAGTTGCATGACTTCATTATTCCTAAGAATGTCGGTGACGCTGCTGATTGGTTTTACTTTGATCGCCCGTCCAGTTCTCTTGTTTATCTTCTCTCTACTCTCGCTTCGGACACAGTGTGCGTGACGTAGGACTCCATGACTCTGAATCTGTGTGACGTACAACTCCATGACTGAATATGTGAGACATATAACTCCATGACTCTGAATCTGTGTGACGTACAACTCCATGACTCTGAAGCTGTATGACGTACAGCTCCATGACTCTGAATCTGTGTGACGTACAACTCCATGACTCTGAATCTGTATGACGTACAACTCCATGACTCTGAATCTGTGTGACGTACCACTCCATGACTCTGAAGCTGTATGACGTACAACTCCATGACTCTGAATCTGTATGACGTACAACTCCATGACTCTGAAGCTGTATGACGTACAACTCCATGACTCTGAATCTGTATGACGTACAACTCCATGACTCTGAATCTGTATGACGTACAACTCCATGACTCTGAATATGTATGACGTACAACTCCATGACTCTGAATCTGTATGACGTATAACTCCATGACTCTGAATATGTATGACGTACCACTCGATGACTGTGTGCGCGACCTCTGACCTGAGACTGTCCGCTGTTTGCCAGGGCGGCGGCGCGGTGACAGGCCGACATTCCCGGTGTCTGTGTCGCCGGAGTCGCCGTCGTCGGCAGCCAGTCCGCTGAAGCGGTGTCGTATGGCCTCGGACAGCAGTCCGGGCCGGCCGCTGATGCTCTCTGACCTGACCGACCCGACGCTCCAGCCCGGCGACTCGCACCCGGTGAGAGGAGCGGCCCAGGGCATTGAGTACTTACTTGCGTTTGTATCACCACCCCGCCTCGTGGTGCCCGTGACTAGCATAGTTTGTGTTAGACTGGTGTCACGGTAGCCGCTGGGTTATATAGACCGTTTCAGCTGGTCAGCCGCACTGCTAACCAGCCAGAGATTTGAATATCGACTGGGCTCATGTTGTTAGACAAGGCATACAGTAGCGGTATCGCTACTTTGGTTTGACTAGATATTCCTGTACAGACAGCCGGTGAATTAATTGCCCGGTCTAACGATGTGAGCTGGGCGGAATGTCGTTGCATCTTCCTGTACAGACAGCCGGTGAATTAATTGCCCGGTCTAACGATGTGAGCTGGGCGGAATGTCGTTGCATCTTCCTGTACAGACAGCCGGTGAATTAATTGCCCGGTCTAACGATGTGAGCTGGGCGGAATGTCGTTGCATCTTCCTGTACAGACAGCCGGTGAATTAATTGCCCGGTCTAACGATGTGAGCTGGGCGGAATGTCTTTGCATCTTCCTGTACAGACAGCCGGTGAATTAATTGCCCGGTCTAACTATGTGAGCTGGGCGGAATGTCGTTGCTGGTTTTCCTTTCCGACGCGCTGCTCGGCCACCCCCGTGTCCTGACGCTGGGGTACGGTCTGTGTCCTGACGCTGGGGTACGGTCTGTGTCCTGACGCTGGGGTACGGTCTGTGTCCTGACGCCGAGGCGCCCCTCCTGCAGTTTCTGTTGGGTCATGTGCTGAGCGCGGACCGGTTCTTTGGCTGTCCCCTGACCGAGGAGAACACGGCGACCGTGGAGCAAATGGAGTCGGACCTGAGGGAGGTCATGGCCGCGCGGCCACCGCCCGCCTGCCACCACCCTCTGCAGACTGGCCAGCTGGTGGCCTTCCGCAGCGCTGAAGACCCAGGTAACCACCGTGCACCGACCGCCAGACAATTTAGGCATAGTGCCAGCAGGGTAGAAATGACAACAACAAAAATCCGGATTTCGCAAATTGCGAGCGTGGATTAGTATGTAGTAAGCAATTCTGAACAATTTGTATATCTTCGGTTTTTTATTTGATTAATTCCCGACCATCTTAAATCCATTTTTCGGCGACATGTTCGGGTGGCCATTATGCAATTGCAATATGCATGGTCGTCAGGATTGTGAAGAAAAAAAAACGGATTTCGAAAATTGTGAGGGTGGATTCGTATGAAGTAAACAATTTTGAACAACTTTCCTATCTACGGTTTTTATTTGATTAAATCCTGACTACTTTAAACCCATTTTTCGGCACCATGTTCGGGCGGCCATGACCGACAGCGCCACAGTAGGCAACACGGACATTGGAAACGGCAATCATGTACTATTGCACGTACACTATTGGTGAGATCAAGCTGAATCCTGCCATGCACGACCAACAGTCATTCCCAAAGATATGTCAGTTTCTGAACTCGAATCATGATGCATAAACGAAAGCCAACAGGCCCGAATACGGCTCGTGCACACTCCCGGGTTCAACTAGCGGAACAAACAACTGCAACTTAGATATATCAGGGCCCATTCCGGACTCCACCTTCAGAGGCCCCTCTCTTTCCTCCAGAGGGCCCACTCAGACCTCCAGAGGGCCCACTCAGACCTCCAGAGGGCCCAATCTGACCTCCAGAAGGCCCCTCTGGATACCATTGGACCCCCTCTGGCTTCCAGAGAGCCCACTCAGACTTCCGGATGGCCCACTGGCTTCCAGAGGGCCCACTCTGGCCTCCAGAGGGCCCACTCTGGCTTCCAGAGGGCCCACTCTGGCTTCCAGAGGGCCCACTCTGGCTTCCAGAGGGCCCACTCTGGCTTCCAGAGGGCCCACTCTGGCTTCCAGAGGGCCCACTCTGGCTTCCAGAGGGCCCACTCTGGCTTCCAGAGGGCCCACTCTGGCTTCCAGAGGGCCCACTCTGGCTTCCAGAGGGCCCACTCTGGCTTCCAGAGGGCCCACTCTGGCTTCCAGAGGGCCCACTCTGGCTTCCAGAGGGCCCACTCTGGCATCTAGATGACCCCTCTGGCATCCAGATGGCCCCTCTGGATACTAATTGACTCCCTCTGGCTTCCAGTGGGCCCACTCTGACCTTCAAATGGACCACTCTGGCCTTCAAATGGGCCACTCTGGCCTTCAAATGGGCCACTCTGGCCTTCAGATGGTCTCTCTGGCTTCACGGCGGTCACTCGCTTTTAGAGGGCTCATTCTGACCGCCAGAGGGCCGCCTCTGGCTTCCAGAGGGCCCCACGTGGCCTCCAGAGGGCATACTCTGACCTCCAGAGGGCCCACTCCGGCCTCCACCTCCAGAGGGCCCACTCCGGCCTCCACCTCCAGAGGGCCCACTTCAGCCTCCAGATGGCCAACTCTGACCTCCAGATGACCCTCTCTGGCCTCCAGTGTGCCACTATGGCCTTCATAGGGCCCTCTCCAGCCTCCCTAGGGCCCCTCTGGATATCATGAGGCCCCTATGGCATCCAGAGGGCCCACTCTGGCTTACAGGAGGACCACCACTCTGACCTCCAGAGGGATCACACTCTCCAGTCACCACCATATGACCCCTCTGGATTCCAGAGGATCCTATCTGGATTCCAGGGGCCCACTCTGACCTCCACAGGGCCCGTTGTGGCCTCCAGAGGGAACCCTGTCCTCCGTAGGGCCCACTCCGACCTCTTAGAGGACCCACTCCGGCCTCCAGGGGGCCCACTCTGGCCTCCAGAGGGCCCTCTCCTACCTTCAGAGGGCTCACTTTGGCCTCCGGTGGGCCATTCTGGCTCTCAGTGGGCCTCCTCTGGCTTCCAGAGGGCCCACTGATCTAAAGCCCAGACGGGGCCACCTGGGCTCTAAGTGACGGGGGAGGGGTTAACATATATGTTGGCCCCCTTCATGGGCCTGGGGGGGGGGCATGGCCCCCATTGCGACCGCTACTGGTCCCAGGGGCCCTCTGTCGGTATCAGGGGCTCTGTCGGTCTGAGGTGGCACTGTGTCGGTCTGGGGGCCCTCTGTCGGCCTGAGAAGTCCTTTGGCCGCCTGATGTGGCCCTTGGCCAGCTTGAGGGAGCCCTTGGTCGGCCTAAGGGGCCCTCTGTCGGCCTGAGAGAACCCTCTGTCGGCCTGAGGGGTCCTCTGTCAGCATGACGGGGCCCTCTGTCAGCATGACGGGGCCCTCTGTCAGCATGCTGGGGCCCTCTGTCAGCATGAGGGGCCCTCAGGCCGACAGAGGGCCTTCTGTTGGCCTGAAGAGGTCCTATGTAGGCCCGTGGGGGCTTTCGGTCAGCTTGAGGGGACATTCGTTTGGCTTGAGAGACCTCAGTCGGCCTAAGGGGCTCTAGGTCGGCTTAAGGGGCCCTAAGTGTGCATCTGCATATTCAGTGCGCGATTTACCCATCATCGGCGATTGCTGGTCCGTTGAACGGCAGCCTGGTGTCCTGAGGACCAAACATGTTTTCATAAAGTGGATTTAAGGTAGTCAGGAATTCATTTTATCGAAAAACCGAAAATGAAAAAGTTGTTCAGAATTGTTTACGACATACCGATCCACTCTCGCAATTTGTAATATCGGAAATCGATTCGGACGACCATGCCTACCGGACATGGACGACTTTGTGGTCTGTCTTTGTAGACTGGGCCTAATGTGATGTGTTTCATGATGCAGTGGTTACGTGGGAAGTTTCGCTCCTTTACTCGTATGTGCGGCGATACTTCTTGCGTCTAGGAAGTATTGAGACATTTCGATGGTTTTCAGGTTTAAATCAGTTTTGTTGGCGAATGTTTGAAGAGGAAATAATATATTTTTATTTATTTATTTATTTATTGCGAATCTTTGTGGGATCCAATCGACCAACTGGCTCTTACCACCACAGTGTCATACAGATTGAGTATAGCTGCTGAGGGCATTGTCATGATACAAAATAGCATGCACTCGAAAAAATTGTAAAAGACATAAAATTCAGTAAGATAAAAGTACAGATGAACAATACAACCATATGCAAAATAAAAGCAATATGAATGAGAATGGTTAAACTCGTAGATGGACGATATGGATGGTGGAGCACATTGATGACTATTGACTAACGCTCCGCAAACAGTAAAATACAGACGGTACCTGGTCACCCACAGCCTATGTCGGGGAGAGCAACAATTCCCTGACGCGTCTTTTAAATTCTCTCACATCTCCAGTTCGCCGCACATCAGCGGGGAGACCGTTCCACGCTCGAATCGGTCTGACCGGCGCGGACTTGCGTGTTGCTTCTAGCCTGCATCGCTGAGTGTGAAGGGCACCAGCCTCGGACGCACGGGTAGCTCGCTCGGTCACATCTGCTCGGTACCTCACCAAAGACCTGAGATTTTCCGGTGCATCCTCTCTGTTCACTAGTCGGTGGATTAGCAGGCAGTCTCTCTGCTGAATAATGCTTTCAAATGGTAGCCAACTGAGCTGGCGCCGTGATTCAGAAATGTGGTCAAATTTGCGCTTTTTCATCACGACGCGCGCGGCAAAGTTAATGACCTTCTCGACTCGCTGACGCAGCGAACTAGTGGGTGGAGCCCAGGCCGGCAAACAGTATGTCACATGAGGGAAGGCGAGCGCCTGTACCAATGTTATTAGGGTTGACTTTGGAAGAGTGAGGCTCAATTTTTTCAGTGTGATGAGGATTCCGAAGCAACGTTTTACTACTCTGGCTGTCTGCTTCTCCATGGTAAGATGCTGATCGAGCAAGACTCCTAAAATTTTGATATGGTCCGCTGGCATCAATGAGACGTCATCAAAGCTTACGCTGAAGTTCGATGCCTTTTTTATGGCAGACGGTGTTCCAAATAGAGACATCTCAGTTTTACTAGGGTTAGCTTTAAGCCCGTTCGTTTTGAACCAGTTGGAAAGACGGGCTAAATCGCCCTCCACCTTGTCTTTTAGCACCGTCAATCCTTCCTTAGAAGGAGGAGCGCTGTGGATGATGGCGGTGTCATCTGCGTAGGAGACAATTTTGCATTGGTCAGAAAGATGGCAATGGAGATCATTAGTGAACATGTTGAATAAGATTGGTCCGAGGATGCTGCCCTGAACGACTCCGAAATCTACCGGCTCTAGCGCGCTACCCCCCTTCACAGACTGTGTTCTACTCCTAAAATAGTCATCAAACCAATGGGACGACACACCGTACCACTCAAGCTTCGCCAGAAGGGTACCGCGGCCGACGCAGTCAAACGCCTTTGAAAGGTCACATGACGTGATGCATGTCACATGCCCCCTGTCTCGGTTGTCTGAGATGGCGCTGACCACGTCGACAACAGCGTCCTCTGTGGAGTGTCCCGGTCGATATGCGTACTGGGTGGGCGACATCACGTGATTTTCAGTTAAATATTCTAACAATTCTAAACTAACCACTTTTTCCGCAAGTTTCCCTATTACGCTCAAAACACTGACAGGCCTAAAATTGCTTGGTTGCGTCCTACTCCCAGTTTTGTGGATCGGCACAACAATCGCACGTTTCCAGTGTGCGGGCACTACCCCCTTCACAATTGACATATTCACCACATGGAGAATGTGAGGCGCCAGCACCGCAAAGCATCGCCGAACGATCACGAGCGAGACACCATCACTTCCCACCGCCGAAGAGTCCGACATCCGGCGCAGAGCGAGGCCGAGTTCAGGCAGTGTAGCCGGCCGCACACGGAACCCGGCGCTGATGACAGTCGGCGGCCGGGGCGGCACAGGGTTGCCCGGCTGCGCAGCGAGTCCCTCCGCGATACGGCGGCCCACGCCCGCGAAGTAGGTGTTGAACTGATCGGCCGACGCTGCGTCCAGGCTGGTGTCTGTTTTACTTGTTTTGGTACTGCTGATGGCGTACGATCTGAGATCCTTCCACATGTTCTTCGCTGATCTCCGGGACCCGAAGAACTCAGTCCGTGCTTTAGCCAAGTTTCTCCTAAACTTCTTACGGAGCGAAGTGTACCGCCTCCGTGAATCAGCGGTGTGCTGAGCGTCCCACTCTCTGCGAGCAGAGTCTCTCAGTTGCTGCAGCTCCTGAAGCTCCTCGCTGAGTGTCAGCCAGGGACACTCGCGATGTCTGAAGCGGATGCGTTTCAGAGGGCAGTGAACATCAACCGCCGTAGTCAGCGTTTGCAAAAACGCTGAGTATGCAGTGTCCACGTTGTCGGCTCTGTACATGTCAGACCAGTCCGATGTCACCAGGTCCAGACAGAGATGATCGAAGTTGGTGTTCCTCATGGACCGTGTGGTCAGCTCTCGCGGCTTCCGTTTAACTCTCGGAAGAGGTATGTCAGCAACAGTCAGGTTGTGGTCGCTGACATGTGCTGGAATGACTCTGGCTGTCACACGGGTGTCCGTCTGGTTGGTCACGATGTGGTCTAGCAGCGACGGTGTGTCACCCGGGCGTGTCGGCTGCCGGACCAGCTGCACCAGGCTCAGCTCCGTCAGCAGTGCTGAGTACTGCACCGTATCCGGTCTCCCGGGCCGAAGCAGGTCGACATTCACGTCCCCCAGCAGGAACACCGGCCTCCCCGTCCCGAGAGCCTCGAGCAGCTGCTGCCTGAGAGAGTCCAGATCATCCGACAGCCGCCCGTCCGGAGGCCGATAGATGGCGCCAATGACGGCGGACCGACCACCGGAGGCAGTCAGCATTAGCCACATTGCCTCCAGGCGGCCGGTGGCCGGCGTTGCAATCTTCATTGTTGTAATGTTGAGGTAGTCCCTGGCCAGCACCGCCAGCCCTCCCCCGCGGGCCGTTTTCCGACCGCGTTTAGGCAGAGTTCGGTCCTTGCGAAACACGCTGTATCCCGGGAAAATAAGAATCTCGCTTCCTATGTCCTCCGTGAGCCAGGTTTCCGACAGACAGAGTACATCGATGTTGTGATGCTGCAGTATCTCATCCGGGTTTCGTCCAGTTTCGGTGGTAGTGATCGGATGTTGATGTGGCCCAGCCTGAGCGAGGCGCCCGGCGCTCCCCCGGCCGGCGCGGGCGGCCCGTCTCCCCGGTCGCCGCCGCCGCCAGTCCAGCTCCGGGTCTGACGCGCCGTCAGTCGGGGCGGCCGCGCCAGGCAGCGGGGAGGGGCGGGGGCGACCCGCGCAGGGTCAGCCGACCGCTCACCCCTCCCCCTCCCGAGGGACCGGCATCCCAGCCGAACCGGTATGCCAGGGGCGGCGCCAGCGGTCGAGCCGCTCAGCGGGGCACAAGGAACATCGATGAGCGCGTGGTCGTAATCGGTTGATCGCGGGTCTGTCCGTTGGTCGGCCTCCCGCGGCCCGGCGCGCCGCTGCTGCAACCGGCGACCCGCCCTCCTCCCTCTGCGGTGGCTGGGGCCGCCTCTGTGCGGCCGCGGCCGCGCGGCCGACCCGACCGCCGCTGCAGGCCGGTCAGCTGGCCCTCGGTAGAGTCGGTAGACTGAATCCCTCGTTCCGGATTGGCGTGCTGGTGCGGTGCAGCTCTCCGGAAACCGGAAACCGGATAATCTCTCCGGAAACCGGATAATCTCCGGAAACCGGATAATCGTATCTACAAGTCGATTCTACGGCAAAATTGACCGTGGGTAGTACCATTACCCACTTGCTACTACAGTTGAAGTGTCTGCGTCTGTGACAGATGGCTGGGGTCGGAGAGCGGTGGATACTACAGTTGAAGTGTCTGTGTCTGCGGACAGATGGCTGGGGTCGGGGAGCGGTGGATACTACAGTTGAAGTGTCGTGTGTCTTCGGCCAGGTGGCTGGGGGTCGGAGAGCGGTGGATACTACAGTTGAAGTGTCTGTGTCTGCGGACAGATGGCTGGGGTTGGGGAGCGGTGGATACTACAGTTGAAGTGTCGTGTGTCTTCGGCCAGGTGGCTGGGGTTGGGGAGCGGTGGATACTACAGTTGAAGTGTCTGTGTCTGCGGACAGATGGCTAGGGTCGGGGAGCGGTGGATACTACAGTTGAAGTGTCGTGTGTCTTCGGACAGGTGGCTGGGGGTCGGAGAGCGGTGGATACTACAGTTGAAGTGTCTGTGTCTGCGGACAGATGGCTGGGGTCGGGGAGCGGTGGATACTACAGTTGAAGTGTCTGTGTCTGCGGACAGATGGCTGGGGTTGGGGAGCGGTGGATACTACAGTTGAAGTGTCGTGTGTCTTCGGCCAGGTGGCTGGGGGTCGGAGAGCGGTGGATACTACAGTTGAAGTGTCTGTGTCTGCGGACAGATGGCTGGGGTCGGGGAGCGGTGGTGGACGCCTCCGGTCCGGAGATGCTGGTGCGGCTGCTGGACGTCGGTGACCAGGAGCGAGTTACGATGGACCGCCTCCGCCAGCTGCCGCGGGAGATGGCGAGGCTGCCGCCCGCCTCCCTGCTGCTCGCCTTCAGAGGTGGGTGCAGAAGCGATCGTCCGCCTGCTACTTGATAGGTGTATCCAATGAGTGCACTGATTGATCACGGTTTTCTTCCGAAATAAGGGAAACTTTCGTTACCACACAAGTAAATAATGATGTGAATATTGATGATAACAAAAATGTCAATTCTTGTAACCTACAATGGTGGATTTGCTTATGATAGTACTTAGTACTTAGTGAGTGGAAATGTTTACTCGAGATGATTTATTCGGCGATTATATTTGTATATAATTGCCTCTGGTTTACTGGCGTAACTTGACAATGTGTATGGGCAGTGTGGGATTGCTTCTTTCGATTTGGGTCAAGGAGCTTCACGAACCAGTACATCTTCACTTGTGATCATATTTTTTGTATCAGCATTAAAACCTGTTATGACTGAATATTAAGTTTACTGCCTCGCCCAGTTAGCTGATTGGAATCCGCACTGTTGGCGGCTGAGCGGTCTCGACGCCGCTGTAGTCCGGTCCGCGTCCTGTCGATTGTGGTGCAGCGGTTGACGCCGCCGCTGTAGTCCTGTCGATTGTGGTGCAGCGGTTGACGCCGCCGCTGTAGTCCTGTCGATTGTGGTGCAGCGGTCGACTCCGCTGTAGTCCGGTCCGCGTCCTGTCGATTGTGGTGCAGCGGTCGACTCCGCTGTAGTCCGGTCCGCGTCCTGTCGATTGTGGTGCAGCGGTCGACTCCGATGTAGTCCGGTCCACGTCCTGTCGATTGTGGTGCAGCGGTTGACGCCGCCGTTGCCCCGGCAGGGAGTGACCGGTGGTCGGCAGATCAGCGGCGTCTGGCGGAGAAGGTGCTGCGCGGCGACGGTGAGGAGACGGTGCTCGACCTGACGGTGGTCTCCGTAGGCAGCGCCGGCGCAGCCACCCTGGTCACATGCCCAGACGAGGACATAAACTAGGCACAACAACCCGACCTGGTCCGCTGGCTGACGGCCGTGAGGCCAGGTACGCATGCCTCTGCTGATGGTGGTGTGCGGAGAGAAACTCTGGCAGTGCCGACTGCCGAGCGTGAAGTGTGGATCGAGTGAAAAACGTCGATTCGGCGCGCTGTTCGATTATCTCATGCTGCTGTTTCGTAACGAGCACGTGACGACGCCCGAGTTTCCAGTGTAGACGATGGTGCGCGGGGGGATAGTGCGTTATTTGTTCGCGGCTGCCAAATGCGTGCATCTGCCTGTCTTTCAAACGCCAGTGTGTCGCTAACCATGCGGCGCGAACGTGCAGTGAGTGAGTAGCGTGAGGTTTTGGGACGAGTGCGTTCCCAGTTTGGGCGTGTCTTGGGCATTGGCCCAGTTTAAACCATGTGACGAGCAACTGTGTATCATCAGATCGGTGGTTTGGTTCGCTCGTGCAAGGTTTGCGCGTGCTTGTATATGTGCCGTCAATTATGCATCGTGCCAAGTGTTTTCCGATACCTCATAATGCAACGGAATTGCAGCATGGCAGTGGAAGCGAAGTGCTCTTGGGTTAGATGTCATCAACTTTGAAGTTTGCCAATATATACTTTCATGTTGTCAATGTCATGAATTGGGCACCAGCAAATCGTGTATGGTATATGCCATACTACCACTGGCGGATCCAGGGGGCCAACCAGGCCATGCCCCCCCCCCCCCCCCAACAAAAAAAAAACGTTAACAATTTATTGTAAAAATTGACTTTGCAGCAATCAAAATCCAGATATCGACAGTTCGGCGCGCTGGAAAATTTTGGAACACACTGCTCTTACCATCAAATCTGGGCTTTAAAAAAAATCAACTGGACGAGAAAATAGCGGCCAGCAAGCTGCCAGTCGGAATTGAAGCTAGAACAAACGTTTTGTTGTACATGTAGGAAGAACACTTCATATGGCATCAATTTGGAATCCAATCTACACTATTTCGGCGCAAATGGTTGTCAAAAATGACGCGTTGCTTTTGTGGAAATAACTTTTCGGGACGCGTGACAAGCGGTGTGTACAAAATGCATGTGTGATTCTCACGAAGGTCCCAATGCCGTTGCTGGCACTGCCCAAATAATAATGTTTTTGACGCGTCAATATTTTGATCCAGCCCAATAGAAACAGGCTCGTAGCCAGGATTTGTATCAGGAGGGAGGGCACGTCGGTGGTAGAAACAAATTTCCACGGGAACGATTTCGGATGAGGTATCAGCTGTTTGCGAGCATGTCAAGTAGACAGTGCTGATGCATTGAAGACGAACACGGCGTCCAGATCCACAACAAATATGATATACCCAATTTTGAACTTCGATATCCAATTTGTAAGTACCCATGGGAAAAATGAGAAGAAAAAATAGTATTTGCACCACTTCCAACTTCACAATCAGTCCTCACTCTCATTCTCTTATGTGTAACAACAAATCAGGCGTCCGAATTACATATGAATGAACCGCGCCACTTATGTCTACCATATCCTCCTCCAGCCTCCTTCGAAAAACCACCTTTCATTTCGGAGGAGGTTTTAGGCGAGCTTGGAGGAGCTTAGAGGAGTTTGGATGAGCCACGGGAACGAGAATATTAATTTGGATGAGCTTTGAGCAGGTTAGAGGAGGTTAGAGGAGCCACTGAAACAGACCCATTCTATCTAGCGTACATTTTTTTTTGCTCAGTGGGAAGGGGGGCATGGCCCCCGTGCCCCCTCCCCTTGGCTACGTCCCTGAATAGAAATGGTATTGGGGAAATGACCGATTTGCAAACGACAATTATGAAGCACTGGATAACAGTGATGGAATGAATGGCACATTAATCTATGCATTGTGGCAATACAGTTTCAGCCACCTAGATGTTCAATAATTATCTTGGAAATTGATGCAATATTGCTTTATAAGTGCATCAATTTTGTTTTATCCCTTGGCTCACCTGAATCAATTTGTTTTACTCAATGTTAAATCACTATCAAAATATTGATGCAGTAACAGCATGGGTGAATAATTTTGTTTAAAAAAAAAATACTTTTTTCATAATAATTTCATGTAATTACATTACAAAAATAGTTTTATTTACTACAGAATATAAACTTGAAAATTTAAAAAGGTTATCCTAAGAAAATGACAAACATATTTTATGTAATTTGTCGCCACGTGATGGCGTCTCAATCTTTCCCGCAACAAACCAAAAAAACTTACGTAAACTATTTGAGTTGTGACCAAGGTGGATGGAGTAAACAGTTGTGCATCAGATGGTGTGATTATTTTTGGAGACTGGCCATTTTCCATGGGGACTAGGTTTTTTTAGTGAAATGTTGTCAATAATTGTGTCCATTTTTGTTATCCTTAAGTACAGTGCCTATGACAAGCTCCGCCCACTTTGCATCAAAAAATTGACGCGTCAATAAAAAAAATTGGACCTAGTGCCAGCAACTGAATGGCAATTGTGCAATCAAAATAAAACAAACTATAGGTGGGTAGCTAGGTTGAGATAGTTACTTCTAGCTGAAACCCTATCAGAAGTATCTGCCCCCTCCCGGATTTTCCCAATAACCTGAAAACTATGATATATAACAACGTGAAACTTTCAGAACCTTATGCTGCATCAAGTCTAAGTCTCATCACCAACTCTCAATGAAATTGATGTAGTATTTTGGGAGATAATGACGTTTTAATGACGTCATGTCATGCCATTTTTGGTGGAAAATCGTAGAAAATAGACTTTTGAAACAAATTGCAAATAAAAAACGTTGGAAGGAAGGAAATTACATTTTCCTCAGAATGGCTATCTCGAATTTCCGAAATTTTGGGTTTTTGAACCACATTTTTTTTGTGAATTTAAAGTGAATTTCTTAAGCTCGAATACCCAAATAAGGTGACCGGCCCAAATCCGAGGATAAACCAAAAATGGGGATACCTTTTTGCCACAAAAAGTTGCCCCCCCCCCCCCCCAAAAAAAAAAAACGACGGCTGGATCCGCCAGTGCATACTACGAAAATACAAACCGCATACCGGCCAGCAGGCGGGGTCCGGATGGCTCAGTCGGTAGAGCGTTGGGCTCGTAATGTATGGGCTCCGGGTTCGAGTCTGGCTACTGCCGAGGTCATTCAGCTCACTGCTTGAGTCAGCGTGAGACCCCGACTATATATGACGACAGTTGCAAGGTCGTGGAGCCCCCCCCCCCCCCCGAAGGCCAGAACATTCCGTACCCCGAAACTATTCAGTACGCTCGCCTTCCCTCACTGCACCTCTCTCGAGGCCCCGCCGGCCGTGCATAGGCCACTGACCCATGCCAGGCCCCCATGCCCCCTCCCGCAGCCACCTGCGTCATAACCGGCAGTGCGGGAGCTGCGCCAACCCGGCGGCGGAGGCCGGAGGGGTACACTGACCACGTTCCCGTGACGTCACCACAGCTGTCTGCGCCGAGCTGTGGTGACGACAGCCGGCGGCAGCTGTGCCCCGGGCGGCCCCGGGCACGGGCTCGCTGCCAGCCGCTCTGGCCATATCGGAATCTACTGCAAGTCCCCTCTCGAATCACGTCCGCGGCTATGTTGGCTGTCATTTTGGTTATATCCGCAATCACAGAGAACAGGAGACCTGGATTTTACACGCAAATATTCAGCCTCTTATTTAAAGGGACACTCCCACCTTCCCAAAAGTTGTCAAATGTACGCCGCTTGTGGTGCAAAATATGAAGTAATTGGTGCCGAACACGATTATGACATTTGTTTCTCGCAAACAGTGCTCAATTTTATAAAAAGTTAAGTTTTAATATTTGGGTTGATGACGTCATATTGAACTCTAGAGCTATACAGAAATCCTTTACGCTGCCAAAGTATGGCGCAATTATTTCGAGACAATTCTGGCGCTTTGAATACAAAACAAACCAATTACCAAGCCTACAGTTTTACCAAACCTCCCGCCCGTGCCTGACGCGCATAATCTCCCCTCGCGACACGCGAGCTGAGCACTGCGCGCCGCCGCCGACCCGGCGACGCGGAGCGGGCTGTCGGCCAGTCACGGACAACCGGTGCGTCGCATGGTGACAAAACCTAGCTCTGTCCCCTGGAACAGTTATCCAAGGAGATCGTGACAAATTTCCAGACACCTCCGATCGCTACAAATGGTACTTTTAGACAATTATATGGACCATGTTTGCCAAACGTAGCCTCTGACCAGGACTGGGCGCCGGCCCGGCTCGGCCAACTGCGAGGTGACGTCAGAGGCCACGGCGCGGCCGCCGCCGGTCATGACCTGACCCTGACCGGCGGCCGGCCAGCCGGTCGGCGGCGGCCGCGCCGTGGCATCTGACGTCACATCGTGTGCAGCCTCGAAGTTGGTCGAGCCGGGCCGGCGCCCAGTCCCGGTCAGATGCTACGTTTGGCAAATATGGTGCATACAATTGTCCAAAAGTATCATTTGTAGCGATCGGAGGTGGCTGGAAATTTGTGATGGATTAAAGGGAAATATCCACCTTTTGATTTGGTTAGCAACAATTGATTTGGCTACCGTTATGGTATTAAAATGATGTGATCTAAATTTAAGAATTAAATCAAATTATTCCCTAATTCAAAGTTGTTAGTTTGGGAAAATTAATGATCGGTATTTTCCCTCCACTATTGGAAAGCGCAACATCTGGCGCTTTTGCATCAATCCACTGACATCAATGTAATACCTAGACAGCCAACTCGCGCGCCGCATAAGCCGGGCGGCCCGTTCCCACACTGTGTGGTGGCGTCAGCCGTCCTGGGGGGGGGGGGGGCAAAACATCGCGGGCGCCATAGGGCGGCCGCCATCATATTATTCGTTGGAGATTCTAGATTGAGCCCAAACGAATTATAAGGTTCCACCTGGCCATGACATTTCTGGAGAGCAGCTGACATGATCGGTTACCGTGGCCTTATTTGTGGTATAAAAACCACGTTATACCGTTCACTTTCCGTTGCAAATGCGATCTAAGCTTCATATACTAAGCTTAGATCGCATTTGCAACGGAAAGTGAACGGTAACAACGTGGTTGTTACATCCCAAGTATGAAATAAGGTCATGGCAACCCGATCATTTCAGCTGCTCTCCAGAAATTCCATGAACATGTGGAACCTTATAATTCGTTTTGGCTCAATCTAAAATCTCCAGCGAATAATATGATGCTACTTTGCACCACTTTTTCCAAGCGTAGTCCAGTCGGGGCGCCGTTCAAATTTGTCATTTATACATTGGTCCCTATGGAACGCCGCGATGTTTTGCCCCCAGGGCTGATACTAAAAAATAAAAAATAAAAATGGATGTCAGTGCATCAATCTGTTCAACGTTGTTGAATGGGCACTTATAGACAAATAGCCGACACTAAATAGGTCGCCGTCGGGTGCCAAGCTAAACTGCCGATTTCAATGCACTTTTTCAAATGATTGTTGATTGTTCATAAAAATGTTGGCACATATTCGCAAAAAATAGAGTGCAGGAAACATATTGCATACCTTCATGATAAATAACAATGCGCATGCGCGCTAATTTATTGAATTCGTGACCAAGTATTTGCTGAGTACCGACCGTTATAAGCGTGGAACGCTTAAGGCGGCCGCACACTACGCATTCGGCGCCCCATATCCAGCCTTGGAATTTTGGCCATTTTCTGGAATTTTTGGGTCCAAATAATTTTTCTCTTTTCATATTTGTTCAGGAAATTTGCTCTCTTTTCGCCTGATCTTACTGACATTGTAGTTAAAATATAATTCAATTTTGCTCAGAAGGATTTAATATCTATTGCAAATCAGGATTTTTACTTTCCAAGTAAAATAATTAAAACAAAAATGCAAATCTTAACTTTCCTGACAATACAATTGTACTCTCCACCTATGGATTTTTACTCTCCGGGACCAGGTCATGAAATGACAAATCCAACACTGCCCCATATCACTGCGACATTCCGCCTCGGAAAATCGCGGCGATACCGCTGAATATCGTCCTTGTCCCGGCGGATTCGGCGCTGTCTGCTCGCGAGATTCCGCCCCGCCAACCTACAGCATGTCGCAACCTGTGCCTACAGCCTGTCCCAAGGTAAATTAATGATGGCCATTTTTCGACGAAGATGAAGTTTAGAACCACGAAACTTTTAGATAATAAATTTCACAGCGGCAAGAGCATGCTGTGCAAAATGTGTACCTCTGTCTTACATATATTCGCCACTGTTAGCCTGATCAATTGTGTTGTCAGCGGCTCCGCGGCGTTCAGTCGCGGAAAAAAGCTCGTTCGAATCAGCTTTTTTCCGCCGGTCCGCAGATGGCCGGCCGACGACATTCGTCCGCGATTTTTGACGTTTCGGCTGACGCGAAGGCGGAAAGTCGCAAAAAATGCGCGGGAAGTCGTAGCGATATCGCGACCTCCGCGCGCCGAATGGCCTAGTGTGGGGCCGCCTTTATCAGTAGGAAACTGCCAATATCTTTCGGTAGGAATGTTTATATGCAAAATGTGATGAATTTACATCATATTTTGGCCTCGTCTATCAATTGCAGGTGCTAACTCCACTTTTGTGGAAAAAGGTGAATATTTCCATTTAATCCGCGAGTTACTGGGGTATATTTCATAACGCAACTTACTGGGGGGGGGGGACATTTTTGCCTCCCCCCTCGGATCTCCGGAACTACTGGACCGAATGTAAAAATTCAAACGGCATTCGATAGCCCTGGGAAATTTATCGAGGGAAACATAATATTGTTGACCTCAGGGTCACCGATGACGTCACAGGTCAGGTACAAAATGTTTGACCGTGTCAAAAGGTCTCGATGGATGGAATTGTCGCGCAAAATTGCGATATTAAACGCATAAGCTGTCGATAAATCGGTATGATTCGTGTGTCTGACACTTCTAAGTACCTTTCTAAGCTGTTTATGACCTTGGGTCAGGTCAAGGTCATCCGAGGTCACGAGGTCAAACTGCAGATTACGGTCATTAGGCGTTGTAGCACATGTTTATGGGTTTGTTTTTCGTCTAGAACGCGAAAAATGACCTTAGAACATTGTTTGTTCCATGTAAATAGAAGTAAAAAGCAAAAATGGAAAAACGTTTTTTATGCATAGTAATGCTGTGAGAGGTGGTCGATATTTGTCATTTAAAGGTCATAACTCGGTCATTTTGGAAGATATCGACTTCAAATTTGGTACACATATTCACCGCACACGTCTCGATCACATATATTCCGGTTTTGGATAATTCTGATTTTTTCTTGATTTTTTTTAAAATGTATTTGGATTTCTCAAAATTTTGAATTAAAAAAACTCAAAAAACCGAGATAACAGTTTGATAGCCCGGCCTATTGTCAGGAATTTGATGTAAGACAATTTAGTTTATTCTAAACATCGTACTTTTGACAGCGTTTTCCGCAAACCATTATTTTGCAACAAAAACCGAAGAACATCACGTCACTCTGACGTCATTCCCGGTTGACCTATCATAGCCTCATATTTTCCCTTCGCCAACAGGCAACATGTGTAGAATTGATGTGAGAGAAGGTACTGCAAGTTTGGTGATGATACTGGTGTTGGTTTAGGAGTTATTGCAAAATAACGGGAGGGGGGGCAAAAAATAACCCCCTCCCCCCCCCCCCAGTAAGTCGCGACTCGCGGGTTAAGCATTTCGGTGATGGATTCATACCCTGCCAAAATAATATGTTCTCATCTTGGCAAATATTTCAATAATTTTAAATTCACTCAGAATTTAAATCAAATAATTTTACCCAAATTTGAACTGAACCATGCCATGCTTACCATGATACCATGCTTTATGTCATATTGGCAATGTAGAAAATTCTGACACACTAAAGACTGTCATTAGCATGCAAGTATGGTGATAGGACATGTCCATTGTCCAGTGTTATGGTTGTTTACCCTAAGCCTTATAAGAACAGTTTGAGTTGAAACCATACCTTTCTTTGATTGTCATTATGGCCTGAGACACCTGAGGCTCAGCAGATAAGTTACACTGTACAAATTTCCCTGAAATCCCAGGATCTGCCACCTACCCTGCCAGTGCCACCTATCCAAAGTTGCAGAGGATGCGATGGGAAATTTGGCAATGGGGGACATCAACACAGACATTCTAAAGCACAATAAATTATTTCTATGAAGGGGCATTGCCATATAATTTTTAGTGGGGGCGGGGGGCAGCCAGGGGTCAAACTAGCGATAATACCACAGCATTTTAGATGATACAAAACTTAACTATTTGGTCACTATGCATCTTTCAAGACACTATTATGTACCTGTTATGTTATCTAGAATGTATCTTACCTAACAATGTTGGAACACAAATATTTCATGGAGGGAAGTTCACATTTCACAATGCGCTTGACCCACCCCGATCGTTGCCATATATATGCAGATAGATGCTGATGCAGGAATATACACAGGAAAAATATGGATCGCTGATGACATCATTGGAACAATTGTAATAACATAATAGAACCTGACCTAACCTTTACAGCAATTACGGACCGGTCGCAGGAACCCACGTTTAGAACGCTCTGCTCGCATTCGCTCACTCGCTGTGCTGCGGCCCTACTGGGGGCTATCGCCCCCCAGACCATCTTGTAGACAAACCTAACCCTACAGCGTAAATAAGTTCTGTGACATCACAGATGGGCAGGCCCCTGTGAACACTTCTATACTTGTATCAAGGTCAATGCCTCAATGGTCTTTCAGCTGGCGTATAAGCAAAGTTTGGTGACTAGTGAGGCAACGAAAGCGGTGAGATATTAACTATTGAAGTTATAATTATTTATAGTGCAAAATGGCTTTGGGAAGACATCTAAAGTTACTAAATGTGGTATTTTCTATTGATTGGTAGGTATATTATAGGGATTAACTAATAACTAAGGCGGGGACGTCCGCTAGGACAGCCCAGCCAGGTGTTAGGCCCCCACTCCCATATGGGCTAATGTTAAAATCCTGCTAATCTGGGGGTGCGGAACGACCCTGGCCCGCCTCCCCATGGTAACACCACTGCTGCCATGCAATACCCATAGGAAATGCAATGTTGAAATCAGTTAGGAGACATGCCCATGCTTGAAAGTAAACAAAAAACTTAAGTTTAGATCATAGATAATAGGAAGATAAGATCCTTAGATGAAAATCGGATGGAGACGGACAATTGGCACCTGACGAGCTCAAGCTGAGTAGGCTTGAGCTCGTCGACGATCGAGCTCAAATTTGATCTCCCTCATCTGACGTGTCCGGTATTGGTAATTAGCTTCTTCACTAAGCATCACAAGATACAAGAATCATTTGCTAAAATGACAAGCTATAATGCTAAAGATAAGCTGAGAGTATTTTATCTACCCGTGCCGACTGGAGGGTAATACACAACGTGTGCCAACTGTTCCTCTCGTTCCTCTCAAGTCTCGAGTTGGAGCCAGTTGGAGGCTAGCACTATTAGCTGGAGTTTTTGCAGCAGTTGGCCCCCAGGGGCCGCTAGTGAGCCAGGGTGTTATGACGTCTCAAGCAAATAGTACCACTAAATATTTGTATTTATTTATTTATACATAAAAAAATATTTAGTGTTAAATATTAACTGGTAACATTTGCTTGTGACGTCATAATACTTCGGCTCACTAGCAGTCTCTGGCGGCCAACTGCTGCATCAACTCCAGCTGATAGTGCTAGCCCGAGTTGGTTGCTTTTGTTTACATTTCATGACAGATATGCGTTACATTTGCCTACGTTTATTCGTAGATATAGTGATGAACATTATTCCTTTCTAATTATTGCCATTTATCAGCTGTTTGTTGCAACAAGTACAAGGAAAACATTTCTGGTACTATTTATTCGCTTTAATTGTCATATTAATGGAAATTGTACTCCATTGGTGCTAATATAATTATTTTATAAGTATCAAATATATATACTTTTCATCTACTCGATGAAATAATGGTTCATGACAAACCGAAAAAGTACTAAATTTGATCTCCATTTTCTGGTACTTTCATTTACTTTACATCTCTTGCATCATTATGGGCTCTCAGCAGTGAGACTGTGGTATGCGAGGGAAGGGACGTGCGTGTGGCGCCGCTGGCAAAACGGTGAAAGCAACTGCGTAGAAAGCAAAATTATTTTAATTTCCAATTGACAGTATTCTCAGCACTCATGCGAAATTCGATGGTGCCTATTTTGGTTTTGAGGACTCGGTGACGGCCGTTATCATCTCTCAACCTCTACACTCGTTCATAGTGCCAGGTGAGCGACGGCCATGTTTCCCGATTGCGTTTCATTGTTATACCGTGCTTTATTTTCCATTTATTCGCCTATTTTTGTTCTTGTGCTGTGACTCAATTATCCTAGAAATGTTTGAACATTGTTTTATGTCGGGGGAATCCTGTTGAATGCGAGTACAGCTCGATGGACCAACAGCCTGAGGGCGATGTATGTGACCTTCAAATATTGTTCCTTTGTGCTCAATTGCCCCCGCTATTTGTAGCTCGAATTTGATTGATCAACTTTTAGATCATTCAGTCCACTTCTTCATTCATGCTATAATTTTTTTACATCAATAATTACCTTTAGCAAATTGTTAGCTCAGCAAATGGTTAAAAAATAAATAATGTGTAGGTCTCCACTAGAAGGGTCATACTCATTTTAACTTGAGATCTCTTAGTTGGTCCTAGTTTACTATGTTAATGTACCTGCAATATGGTTTGTATATTAGTATAAAAAAAAATGTTGGGAAAGAAAACCAGGAAGTTTGATCTGAAGACCATGATCACAACTGACTAGGTGCACATTCAAAATGCAAGGGATCCCAGAGATCAGCAGAAATGGATCTAAAAATATTATATATGAATGCAGATCAATTTTTAAGCAAGCTTGATCATCTCTATGTTAATAGTGCATGATGAGCCAGATATCATTATAAATGAAGTAATCCCAAAGGCTCAAACTCTTCCCATCCCAACAGCCCTCCGTTCTGTTGCTGGCTATGTCCTGTGCACACATTTCAAGCCAACACGAGCCAACCTAGGAGCCAGTGGGACAAGAGGGATTTGTATCTGGATCAATACCAAGCTACACTCAAGTGAATGCTCATTTCAAGGAAGTGCTTTTTAAAGAACAGCTTTGGGCCAGGGTCAAATTACACAGCTCAGATCCAGTATGCAAAATGTGGCAAGTTTTGACAAGATTTTGTCGGGCAGGGTTGGCACCAAGTGAGACCAACACATCAGAATTGGGGCAGCTTTTGAAAATTTTGGGGCAGCTTTTAAAATTGTGGGGCAGCTTTTTAAATGTTGGGGCAGCTTCTGAATTTTTGGGGCAGAAGTAACCATTTACCAATTAACACCAGATAAAATGTGATTGTGAAGACGACCGACTCCCCCCCCCCCCCCCCCCCCCGCATGGTTGGTAAAGTTGCTGTTTGCTGGTATACATTTTGTACTCTTTTGTATTCTGATTGAGGGCTTGAGGTCTCCAGAGCTTGATCCAGTTGACTGAATCAAATAAAATATGATTATTAATCATATTTGATTTGATTGTTTATTTTCCCTTTTCAAAGAGTACAAAAAGTGAGAAAAAAGAAGTACAAAAGAGTACAAAATGTATGCCAGCAAACAGCAACTTTGCCAACCATGCCCCCCCCCCCCCCGCCCCCCGTTAACAGCATGTGGTTGAAAAGTGAATTCACAGTAGATAAAACGTGATTGTGTGAAGACTACAGACCCCCCCGGGTCAACAGTATTTGCTGACCGAGGAGCGAAATTTGATCTGGAAAATGGAAAATCCTGCCCCAAATGGGACAGCTTGCTGTCCCATTTGGGGCAGAATTTGGGCTGCCCCAAATATCTTGTCGATGTTCCTGCCACATTTTTCATACAGGGCTCAGATGATCTCATCATAGGGTGCATATATTGCTCTCCCTCAGGCAACCCTCGTTGCAGTATTGAACTGCTTGGAAAGCTGTTAACCCATGTATGCAACTCCAAACCATCTCACCTTCTTATTGTGAGAGACTTAACCCTCACCGGTGAAAAACCGAAGATTTTATCGAGCTAGAATCGTGAATGAGCATATCATAATGCTTAATGGGTGCCAAATTCGTAATCAGTGTCACAAAATGTCCTAAAAACTGACAAATTCCAAAAAGGTCATGTCATCTGAGGTCAGTGACCTCGGTTGACCTGTGGAAGCGCATGACCCCAGTGGAACATATAATTATGTAAAATGGATCCCAAATTTGAAATCAGCTTCACAAAATGTCCTAGAAACCGCCAGAAGCCCAAAAAAGTAATATAAGGTCATCGGAGGTCAATGACCTCAGTTGACCTCTGAAAAGGTCAATCGAGGTCGCAATATTAGTGAAAACCATAACTGTCACCTGGAAACACTGGAAACACTGGAAACATATGTTCATGAACAACAAACACTCGGAAACTGCACAAGTTACAAGCATCGATACTGCGGGACGCCAGTTGCGCCTGGCATGACCTTGAGAAACAGGTCATAGGTCACGAGTCATGTGGGTTAGAAATGCAAAATTTTCAAAGCATGTGGATTTTTTTTCTTCTCAAAAGTAGGGTACTTAAAGTTGCATCGTAATCGGTTGGAAACTACGCGAGTTATTCCAGAAAAACCGAGGGGGTGGCATCCACCCTCCCCCCCCCCCCCCCCTACCCGGGCGAGGGTTAAATGTTCCACGCATTGACTGGGATCTGAAACTCTTATGAAGCAGCCTCACACTGCTCTCATACTTTTCTCGAACTGATTGATGACTGCTACCTCACCCAACATATCAGGGAGCCCGCAAGATACAGAGGTCAAGTTCCTAGCATACTGGACTTAGTTTTCACTTATGTAGATGGCATGGTAAAGGACATTCAATATTTGACATCCCTGGGCAGTAGTGATCACGTTGTCTTGAGACTTTGCCTGGGTTGTTATACTTCCCGCAAGGAACCACTGCACACTGTTGCTATTTGGTTTCAGAGTGGCCAAAACCCCCCTTTTGGCTGGATCAAATTTTGAGTTACAATGTACTTTTTCTCACGGAGAAATGTGCCATGGGCCCGGGAATCAGCAGTCATATTGACCAAAACGTCTTTCGAATATGATTTTTTGATGACTTCAACTCACGGTTTCTGAAAAGTTCATGAACAGTGCCGATTTGAGTTTGATGAGTTTGCGATTTTGGAGCTTGTCTAATGTGTGTTTTTTATCACCAAAATATATATTTTTTTTGGCATGAAATGAAATCCCACTTCATGTTCTTTCATGTGAAGATAAATTCTGAAGAAGAAAAAATGTCCATAGCAAACAAACAAAATATATGTTGCGCCTTTATTGCTGACAAATAATAATGTCATTTTTGACAATCTCGGAAAATTAATGCTAAAGAATGCTACGGTTAAGAACATATAGAATACCTTTATTCATCTGTCCTTAATGCATAGCCACAATATCTAGTGCCGCTTTTTGCCCGTTTCATATTTGACAGATTTGGTAAAGCGTTACCAGCCGCGCGGGGCATGGCTCGGCCGCTGCACCCACCACCATAGGCGGCGGAACGGGGGGGGGAGGGGGCACCGCGCCCGCTCCTTGAATTTGCAAGGGGGCACTCATCAAAGTGCCCCTCCCCTAAATTTGGAATGGCTAGGGTTCATGGGTTAGGTCTAATTATCAAATTTATGGAAACACATTTGTTTAATCTGTGATTATTTACGAGCGTAATAATGTCGGCCTGGCATTTCCGTTGAATAGGCCAGACGTTGCGTCAATATCATGCAGTGGTTTAGTGCACGACGGAAACCGCGCTAATACACTTAATGCGCAGCTTAGACTTAACCCGCGGCCCGCTGGGAGGGGGGTGCAATGTCTGCTCCCTCCCCCTCCTGTATTTGCTCAATAACTTGAAAATTATGATAGATATTGACGTAAAACTTACAGCACCTTTTGCTACATCAATTATACGTCTTCCCCAAGAAAATCAATGAAATTGATATAGTACGTTGGGAGACAATGACTGTGGGGTCCCGATCATGCCATGTCTGTCTTTTCACCATAGCTTTTTGGGATGGTCAACATATGTGTCAATGGGTGTAGCTAGGGTCAATGGGTGTTAACATTAATAATCTAGAATTGTGTTAATCCTGGGTAATCTGGTTACCAAGGTTGTTGATGTAATGTTTAATAACAATGGTCAATGATGAATGGCAACATATAATCATAACAGATACATGTGGAAGTCCACATACCAGGATGAGGATTGAGCAATATATATATATATATATATATATATATATATATATATATATATATATATATATATATATATATATATATATATATATGTATATATATATATATATATATATATATATATATATATATATATATATATATATATATATATATATATATATATATATATATATATATATATATATATATATATATATATATATATATATATCAGGGAAAAAAACAATGTAATGTCTTTAATTCAGATCCAGAAAGATGAAGGAAATTTGGAATCTGGTAATATACACTTACCTAATGTCAAAATGCATGAGCCTTGATTGCCTAGTGAAAATGTTATATTATGTTAGACCACCAGTGTGTATCAGACCATGCCAAGGTATTGGCCCTGACCATGTCAATTTACTAAGGCAGAATTGTCCTTCTGTCCCAATCCTTTAAGCACTCAAATGAAACTGTTCATGATGTTGTGCTTCACTTCAGTACTTCACTGCCTAGTTCAACTACTTGCAGATTTTACATTGTTGGATCATGTTCATTGACTAAGTTGATTATGCTTTGTCATGATTGTTGCATGGCTCAAGTTATTTTGAACAATTTCTTTGACTTATATGTGACAAAAATAGGTACCAAAAATACAAGAATATGGCAAATCATGTAGGTATTTGGGTATTTGTTTTAAGGACCAGTTTTTATAGTGTTTGGGCTTTGTTGACTTTGTGTCCTCTTTATTGACTTGATGTTCATGGCCATGCTATTTTTGTTCAGCATTTGTATTATTTTTACACTTCCTTGCATTGGTCTTCCGTCTTCATCATTCACTTTTCTCTGCACTCTATTTGTATAGACTGTTTGCTTGTTGTTAAGCACTAGCAGTGCTATTTGCGTGATTTATCAAATGAATTGTGTGACATGTGCTAATTGTTTACACTAGGGGTCGGGGGTAGGGAGTCAGTTTTTGCAATTGTGCTCGTGCATGGCGGATTCCATGTTTTTTTCGCAGTCATTTGAGCATACCTCTCACAAATAGAAAAATTATTTATTAATTCGAAATTCATCAGTACCACCTAATTAAACTAATTAGCTAAATTAGCTGTAATAAAATTGCTATATCTCCCAAACAAAGCCAGATATGTCCAATTTGAAGTTACCTACTAAATTGACTATAAGGATTTTAAAAAATCAGTTGGGTAATTACCCAATTTCTCGACCAATCAGATTTGAGCACGATATATCTCCCAAACAAAGCCAGATATGGCCAATTTAAAGTTACCCACCCCCACTAAATCGACTATCTGAAAAACAATATTTTCAGTTTACACAATTTATTACAAAATTTTCAAAATACACAATTTCTTGACCAATCTCATCTACAGAGCCGAAGAAGCGGCAGACATCACCTGAAAATATATCCGCTATTATATACCCGATATATATCCGCTATATATCTGCTATATATAAATATAGGTAAGTATATATATATATATATATATATATATATATATATATATATATATATATATATATATATATATATATATATATATATATATATATATATATATATATATATATATATATATATATATATATATATATATATATATATATATATATATATATATATATATATATATATATATATATATATATATATATATATATATATATATATATATATATATATATATATATATATATATATATATATATATATATATATATATATATATATATACATATATATATGTATATATATATATATATATATATATATATATATATATATATATATATATATATATATATATATATATATATATATATATAATATATAATATATCCGTTTCATCCGCTGTTTGAGAGATTTCAAAATTAAGCACACTTTTTAAGACCAAATTTGGGGTCTGCGTTTTCAATAAACCAAAAATTAGCTCTAGCACCAAAACTGAGAAGTTCTGAATTTTGGCCAATTTCATGGGGAGCTTATATAGGGGTAAAGCGGGAAAATGTCTGTACTGATGGGTTTCGCAGGAAAATTTCCCATTTTTTCACAGAATTTCATATTACATAAAAAAGGTGGAATGACCAATATCCGGAACAAAAAATGTCTACCCCTATCTCTTTTTACACCCCTCTGTGACCCTGTGTTTCAGCGGTGCTGATTGTTTACACCCCTCTGTGACCCTGTGTTTCAGCGGTGCTGATTGTTTACACCCCTCTGTGACCCTGTGCTTCAGCGGTGCTGATTGTTTGTACCCCTCTGTGACCCTGTGTTTCATCAGTGCTGATTGTTTACACCCCTCTGTGACCCTGTGTTTCAGCGGTGCTGATTGTTTACACCCCTCTGTGACCCTGTGTTTCAGCGGTGCTGATTGTTCGTACCCTTCTGTGACCCTGTGTTTCAGCGGTGCTGATTGTTTACACCCCTCTGTGACCCTGTGTTTCAGCGGTGCTGATTGTTTACACCCCTCTGTGACCCTGTGCTTCAGCGGTGCTGATTGTTTGTACCCCTCTGTGACCCTGTGTTTCAGCGGTGCTGATTGTTTACACCCCTCTGTGACCCTGTGTTTCAGCGGTGCTGATTGTTCGTACCCTTCTGTGACCCTGTGTTTCAGCGGTGCTGATTGTTTACACCCCTCTGTGACCCTATTGTGACCCTGTGTTTCAGCGGCACACCGGCGACCGCGTCAGCGGCTTCGCCAGTGGCGGCGTTCTCCTGACCACCACCAGCAGCAGCGGCAGCGGCAGCGGCAGCGGCAGCGGCAGCGGCAGCGGCAGCGGCAGCGGCACCCCAACCTCGACCCGGTGCCCCTCCTCCGGCCGCCGGCCTCCGCCATGGACCAGGAGCACAACCCGATGCACTCGGCGCCGCAACTGTGCGGCAACGGCTGCGGCTTCTACGGCAGTCCCTCGTTCGACGGACTATGCTCAAAGTGCCACAAGGACACCGCCAAGAGCCAGGAGGACAAGGCGCAGCAGGGTGAGTCGACCTATCGCCAGGGGGCGCCGTGTGCTGCTATTGCCAGGACGACAAGGCGCAGCAGGGTGAGTCGACCTATCGCCAGGGGGCGCCGTGTGCTGCTATTGCCAGGACAAGGCGCAGCAGGGTGAGTCGACCTATCGCCAGAGGGCGCCGTGTGCTGCTATTGCCAGGACAAGGCGCAGCAGGGTGAGTCGACCTATCGCCAGGGGCGCCGTATGCTGCTATTGCCAGGACAAGGCGCAGCAGGGTGAGTCGACCTATCGCCAGGGGGCGCCGTATGCTGCTATTGCCAGGACAGGGCGCAGCAGGGTGAGTCGACCTATCGCCAGGGGGCGCCGTATGCTGCTATTGCCAGGACAAGGCGCAGCAGGGTGAGTCGACCTATCGCCAGGGGGCGCCGTGTGCTGGTATTGCCAGGACAAGGCGCAGCAGGGTGAGTCGACCTATCGCCAGGGGGCGCCGTATGCTGCTATTGCCAGGACAAGGCGCAGCAGGGTGAGTCGACCTATCGCCAGGGGGCGCCGTGTGCTGCTATTGCCAGGACAAGGCGCAGCAGGGTGAGTCGACCTATCGCCAGGGGGCGCCGTGTGCTGCTATTGCCAGGACAAGGCGCAGCAGGGTGAGTCGACCTATCGCCAGGGGGCGCCGTATGCTGCTATTGCCAGGACAAGGCGCAGCAGGGTGAGTCGACCTATCGCCAGGGGGCGCCGTGTGCTGCTATTGCCAGGACAAGGCGCAGCAGGGTGAGTCGACCTATCGCCAGGAGGCGCCGTGTGCTGCTATTGCCAGGACAAGGCGCAGCAGGGTGAGTCGACCTATCGCCAGGGGGCGCCGTGTGCTGCTATTGCCAGGACAAGGCGCAGCAGGGTGAGGCGACCTATCGCCAGGGGGCGCCGTATGCTGCTATTGCCAGGACAAGGCGCAGCAGGGTGAGTCGACCTATCGCCAGGGGCGCCGTGTGCTGCTATTGCCAGGACAAGGCGCAGCAGGGTGAGTCGACCTATCGCCAGGGGCGCCGTGTGCTGCTATTGCCAGGACAAGGCGCAGCAGGGTGAGTCGACCTATCGCCAGGGGGCGCCGTATGCTGCTATTGCCAGGACAAGGCGCAGCAGGGTGAGTCGACCTATCGCCAGGGGGCGCCGTGTGCTGCTATTGCCAGGACAAGGCGCAGCAGGGTGAGTCGACCTATCGCCAGGGGGCGCCGTGTGCTGCTATTGCCAGGACAATGCGCAGCAGGGTGAGTCGACCTATCGCCAGGGGGCGCCGTGTGCTGCTATTGCCAGGACAAGGCGCAGCAGGGTGAGTCGACCTATCGCCAGGGGGCGCCGTGTGCTGCTATTGCCAGGACAAGGCGCAGCAGGGTGAGTCGACCTATCGCCAGGGGGCGCCGTGTGCTGCTATTGCCAGGACAAGGCGCAGCAGGGTGAGTCGACCTATCGCCAGGGGGCGCCGTGTGCTGCTATTGCCAGGACAAGGCGCAGCAGGGTGAGTCGACCTATCGCCAGGGGGCGCCGTGTGCTGCTATTGCCAGGACAAGGCGCAGCAGGGTGAGTCGACCTATCGCCAGGGGGCGCCGTGTGCTGCTATTGCCAGGACAAGGCGCAGCAGGGTGAGTCGACCTATCGCCAGGGGGCGCCGTGTGCTGCTATTGCCAGGACAAGGCGCAGCAGGGTGAGTCGACCTATCGCCAGGGGGCGCCGTATGCTGCTATTGCCAGGACAAGGCGCAGCAGGGTGAGTCGACCTATCGCCAGGGGGCGCCGTGTGCTGCTATTGCCAGGACAAGGCGCAGCAGGGTGAGTCGACCTATCGCCAGGGGGCGCCGTGTGCTGCTATTGCCAGGACAAGGCGCAGCAGGGTGAGTCGACCTATCGCCAGGGGGCGCCGTGTGCTGCTATTGCCAGGACAAGGCGCAGCAGGGTGAGTCGACCTATCGCCAGGGGGCGCCGTGTGCTGCTATTGCCAGGACAAGGCGCAGCAGGGTGAGTCGACCTATCGCCAGGGGGCGCCGTGTGCTGCTATTGCCAGGACAAGGCGCAGCAGGGTGAGTCGACCTATCGCCAGGGGGCGCCGTGTGCTGCTATTGCCAGGACAAGGCGCAGCAGGGTGAGTCGACCTATCGCCAGGGGGCGCCGTATGCTGCTATTGCCAGGACAAGGCGCAGCAGGGTGAGTCGACCTATCGCCAGGGGCGCCGTGTGCTGCTATTGCCAGGACAAGGCGCAGCAGGGTGAGTCGACCTATCGCCAGGGGGCGCCGTGTGCTGCTATTGCCAGGACAAGGCGCAGCAGGGTGAGTCGACCTATCGCCAGGGGGCGCCGTGTGCTGCTATTGCCAGGACAAGGCGCAGCAGGGTGAGTCGACCTATCGCCAGGGGGCGCCGTGTGCTGCTATTGCCAGGACAAGGCGCAGCAGGGTGAGTCGACCTATCGCCAGGGGGCGCCGTGTGCTGCTATTGCCAGGACAAGGCGCAGCAGGGTGAGTCGACCTATCGCCAGGGGGCGCCGTGTGCTGCTATTGCGATATGAAGGCAGACAATTTTGGCATTCCATATTTGGTAAAATACTTGGACATTAAGGCTGGCTCCTGCCCCAGACGGTTATGAGTATATGATTCTAGCATGACCGACTTCTCGGAAATGTCCCGTTGTCGGGACTGCACGTTTGGGAAGGCATCAATATCGCTCTGTGAGTGGGTTCCCTGTCTGTGTGACTGAACACTGTGCCCAGGTTTGGTGTAGTCGTGTTTTAAGGAGGAATGTCACATGGCCATCGTTCATCAGTGACATTGTGACTGAACAGTTGGCTGTGGGGCACGATAAATCGAAACTAGCCGGTACAAAGTTACGGAATTACGTGTCCCGTCATCTCTCCCTATCCGCTGGTAAAGCTGCCAAACCGACAAGGCCATGGCGCCCTTGTCTCGAGCTGCCGGGCTTCCTGCACGTGGCACTGTTACCGAGGCGCCGCCGGGCCGGCGACGGAGGCTGCCGTGCGTCACCGGCCGGCGCGCGGCCATTGTCCCACTGTGTCGCGGACCTGTGTCGCGGCTGTGCGCGTGTCTGCCGGCCTTGCGGCGTCGCCGGGCGCCGTGTTCTGGCGACCTTGGAGGTGGCGTTGTGAAATCGGTTGCCGCCGTCCGCCTGTCATCACCGAGCGTGACGTCGACGAGCGACACGCACGCGCTTCCCACGCGGACAGCTGCTGTGCCGGGACGGGACATCTCGCCGCTGTATGTTGCCGCGGCGGATTCGTGCGGGGTTGATTTCGGACGGACCAGGCTTTACGTGTGTGTTGGGTTTGCTCGGATCCGTTGGCCGGCGGCCGGAATAAAGGTCGGATCACGACGCGTGCGGCGCGTGCGGCGCGTGCGGCGCGTGCGGGCCGCCGGCCGGCCAGATCTCGGCGAGATGTGGGTCGGCGGGTCGCTGTGTGCGTGCGCACTCGTCCGACGCGCGCGTGGGGTGACGTCATACGACGTGACTGCGTGCGCGGCTGTGAGAGCTACACAGTGGCGACCCCTGTCGGTGCAGATCGCCGGTCTACGCCACCATTGTGAATGGGCACTTTCTGAGCGGTTTCTGCGCACTTGATTGTGTAAACAGCGGGTCAAATTGAACGCGGCCAGCTGAACTATGACCAGACAGACAGCTTACGTCTGCGTCGTGAGAGAGTTTCTGCGACCCGACACTGTGCTGAGCTACTCCGCAGCAATGTTGGCAAAGTCTTAGATCACGTGAGCAACGCCACATCGTGTGGCCATGCGATTGTTCGCAGCACGTCGTATGGTTGCGTGAGCGGCTATGTGTGCTCGCCGTGTGACCATACAATGAACGGTGCTTGCGCCGAGAGGTTAGGACATATGTTATGAACGTGTAACTGGAAAACGGCTCGCTCATTACAAATGTGTGACTGGAACTGTAACGACGTTGCAAATGTGTGACTGGAAAACTGCTACGGATGCGCGCGTGTAGCGCCTTTTGAACTGACCGCTACTCTCTGAAGGTCATATCGTACAAAACGTCGAGTGACTGGATAGACTTAAGTCTGAACAACTCGTCTCCAGAACGGACAGGTCTTATTGATCAGATGCACGCAGCTTGCGCTGTCGCTTTTCCTGCAGCAAAAACAGCCATTTGCCCTTGACCGGATGCTATTGAGGAAATGTCTGCTGGTGCGGGCTCAGGTTTTTCGCGGACTCTTTAACTACCGTCTGCACCACGTCCACCGCTGATTAGGCTGTGAGCGGTGACGTCACACGTAGACACATGTGACGTCATAAAGAGAGAGACTGTGACGTCATACATAGTCTATGTCATTGATCGTATTGTGTGTTGTGAGCGAGAGGTTGAATGCTGTAGTGTACACGTGTTGTAGTGTGCACGTGCTGTAGTGTACACGTGCTGTAGTGTACACGTGCTGTAGTGTGCACGTGCTGTAGTGTACACGTGCTGTAGTGTACACGTGCTGTAGTGTGCACGTGCTGTAGTGTGCACGTGCTGTGGTGTACACGTGCAGTGTAGGTGCTGAGAGAGCTTCTACCGGCCGGTTGCCTGTGCCCCCCCCCCCCCCCCCGAGCGACTGACCGACGGTCCTCTCCTCATTCAGTCGCCGAGGTGTGTGTGTGGGGGGGGGGGGGGGAGAGGGCTGCGCTGTGGGACGACACCAGACACTGGTCTGATTCATTCGCCTGCCCCAGTAGCAAGTGGCGTCGGTCGACAGATGGCATCCGCAATTCCACCTGCCAACCGAGTTGTCATGGTAACCACGGGGATATGCGTCTTGCACCGAATCGATCATTTGCTTTGACACCGATTGGATTGCATTCGTACCCAGTGGGTGTCATTGACACAGGTACCGAGTGGGGGGTGTCATTGACACAGGTACCGAGTGGGTGTCATTGACACGGGTACCGAGTGTATGTCATTGACACAGGTACCGAGTGTGTGTCATTGACACAGGTACCGAGTGGGTGTCATTGACACAGGTACCGAGTGGATGTCATTGACACAGGTACCGAGTGGGTGTCATTGACATGTACCGAGTGGGTGTCATTGACACGGGTACCGAGTGGGTGTCATTGACACAGGTACCGAGTGGGGGTGTCATTGACACAGGTACCGAGTGGGTGTCATTGACACAGGTACCGAGTGGGTGTCATTGACACAGGTACCGAGTGGGTGTCATTGACACAGGTACCGAGTGGGTGTCATTGACACAGGTACCGAGTGGGGGGTGTCATTGACACAGGTACCGAGTGGGTGTCATTGACATTTACCGAGTGGGTGTCATTGACACAGGCACCGAGTGGGTGTCATTGACACAGGTACCGAGTGGGTGCCATTGACACAGGTACCGAGTGGGTGTCATTGACACGGGTACCGAGTGGGTGTCATTGACACAGGTACCGAGTGGGTGTCATTGACACAGGTACCGAGTGGGTGTCATTGACACAGGTACCGAGTGGGTGTCATTGACACAGGTACCGAGTGGGTGTCATTGACACAGGCACTGAGTGGGTGTTATTGACACGGGTACCGAGTGGGTGTCATTGACACAGGTACCGAGTGGGTGTCATTGACACAGGTACCGAGTGGGGGGGGTCATTGGCACAGGTACCGAGTGGGTGTCATTGACACAGGTACCGAGTGGGTGTCATTGACACGGGTACCGAGTGGGTGTCATTGACACGGGTACCGAGTGGGTGTCATTGACACAGGTACCGAGTGGGTGTCATTGACACAGGTACCGAGTGGGTGTCATTGACACAGGTACCGAGTGGGTATCATTGACACAGGTACCGAGTGGGTGTCATTGACACAGGTACCGAGTGAGTGTCATTGACACGGGTACCGAGTGGGTGTCATTGACACGGGTACCGAGTGGGTGTCATTGACACAGGTACCGAGTGGGTGTTATTGACACAGGTACCGAGTGGGTGTCATTGACACAGGTACCGAGTGGGTGTCATTGACACAGGTACCGAGTGAGTGTCATTGACACGGGTACCGAGTGGGTGTCATTGACACAGGTACCGAGCAGTGTGAGAAAAGTGGTTCCACGATCTAAGTTCGCGGAACAAATTTTTCGCCAGCGGCGGAACAGATTTGTGTAATGCTTATACCAGTATTTTTTGCGTAATTGTTGATACGCGTTTATACACAACCTATTTTCATATATGTCAATATCATATGTGCATATATTATTATGTGGAAAGTTGCTGAATCGTCAGTCGTATTTCCTGTACAGATATGGTTTTGGAGTCGGTCGGGGACCGAGACTCCCGGGTCGTATGTTAAAAACGTACCTTGTATCGTTGCGTATGTGTTTATGGGAAACTGGGCTCAAGTCTCAGTCTAAAGTAGGTACTGCCGTCTTTTGCATAACGTGTTTTTAGTGTCCCAGGGATATCCAGGGATAGCCCCGATGACGATATCTCAGGGATATCCAGGGATTGCCCCGATGACGATATCCCAGGGATATCCAGGGATAGCCCCGATGACGATATCCCAGGGATATCCAGGGATAGCCCCGATGACGATATCCCAGGGATATCCAGGGATAGCCCCGATGACGATATCCCAGGGATATCCAGGGATAGCCCCGATGACGATATCCCAGAGATATCCAGGGATAGCCCCGATGACGATATCCCAGGGATATCCAGGGATAGCCCCGATGACGATATCCCAGAGATATCCAGGGATAGCCCCGATGACGATATCCCAGGGATATCCAGGGATAGCCCCGATGACGATGGTATCAATGGCGGGGTTGTAACCTGAATAGTGTGAGTATTATAATTTTTGGAAAAGTACAAGTTTTCCTTCCCTAAATCACCGCAGAAATTTCGGATGTTGGGAATTTGGAGGTTCCGCCTTACGATTTTTTTAAACAATTTGTGTCGCATCACTGTCACGTTCCGGCCATTGTTCGGAAAGTGAAGTCTCGTCTCAGTCTATTTGTGTTATGCTCGTCAGCCATTTGCACCCGCAGACTAAAACACAATCATTCTTTACAGTCAAAGTTTTCACGGAACAAAACTTCCAAGTTCAGACAAATGGAGAAACGGGCCACATTTCTGACACTGGTACCGAGTGGGTGTCATTGACACAGGTACCGAGTGGGTGTCATTGACACAGGTACCGAGTGGGTGTCATTGACACAGGTACCGAGTGAGTGTCATTGACACAGGTACCGAGTGAGTGTCATTGACACAGGTACCGAGTGGGTGTAATTGACACAGGTACCGAGTGGGTGTCATTGACACAGGTACCGAGTGGGTGTTATTGACACAGGTACCGAGTGGGTGTCATTGACACAGGTACCGAGTGGGTGTCATTGACACAGGTACAGAGTGGGTATCATTGACACAGGTACCGAGTGGGTGTCATTGACACAGGTACCGAGTGGGTGTCATTGACACAGGTACCGAGTGGGTGTCATTGACACAGGTACCGAGTGGGTGTCATTGACACAGGTACCGAGTGGGTGTCATTGACACAGGTACCGAGTGGGTGTCATTGACACAGGTACAGAGTGGGTATCATTGACACAGGTACCGAGTGGGTGTCATTGACACAGGTACCGAGTGGGTGTCATTGACACAGGTACCGAGTGGGTGTTATTGACACAGGTACCGAGTGGGTGTCATTGACACAGGTACCGAGTGGGTGTCATTGACACAGGTACCGAGTGGGGGTGTCATTGACACAGGTACCGAGTGGGGGGTGTCATTGACACAGGTACCGAGTGGGGGGTGTCATTGGCACGGGAGCATTGAGCTGGTTTGTAGGAGAGCTGGCAGTATGCAGTCTGGGGATTCGTCTGCGTTCGGCAGCCAGGGATGTAGGAATGTCACGAAAAGTGTGTGTGGGGGGGGGGGGGGGGAGCAGTGAAACTTCGATCTCGTCTTGAGAGAAACCCGTCCGAAACCCCCATATGCAAATTTCTTTGCAGATTTGGGCTCTTCTCGTACTGGCGAACCTTTCGCCATCAAAAGTGTTTTCTCACTAAGCAAAATATCATATGTTAGCCTCAAAAATGCCGGAAAAGTGAGGGGGCATGCCCGTCCCCCCTGTGCCTACGCCTATGTCGGCAGCCACTGTTCCTGGTTGAGACTTGCTCGAACCTGTATGGTGCGACTTCAGTGTGAATCCCGACTGTGCGTGCCGTGCGGCCTGCTGGGAGTGTTCTCCAGTGTTGCTGGGCAGAGCTGGTGTTGTGTGCGGCCTACCCCGCCACTTAGCCGGCTCGGCGGGGCGGGAGGCTGGCCGCCGGGACGATTTATACCCGTCCGACCTCCCCTGTTATTGAGGCACGGTCAGGGCGCTGTGACGGATTCTGAATGGGTCGTGGTGGAATGTGGGTGTTTGTTGGTATTTCCCTGCCGGCGATGTGTTTGGAGGGAGTCGGTAATTGCGGTGTGGTGGCTGTTGGAGACTGACTGGGATTGTGTGGATTATGCGTGGCTTCGTCTCATCCTTGGCAATACTGGTCGTCCTAATTTTGTATTATAGGCGATCTTTTACCGCATGCATGACATCGAATAGAACAATAGACCCGAGTGTCGAATAGACCCGAGTATTAATTTTGACTCAGCGAGCCATGCTCTAAGCTTGAACACCATTGGCCATTTTGCTCTGTGTGAATCTCCTGGTCTCTTTGTTGGGCCAGTGATAAACTGAATGTGTCGACTCATTCGTCCAATGGCCGTCTCTCTGGTTAGCTTATAGCCTGCTGCCGCGTTGCCTGTGCTCAGCTGTCTCAGTTTGTGCTGGTCTGTACCCGTTGTCTGCGTTTGTGTTGTTCTGTCTCCGTTTGTGTTGGTTTGTCTCCGTTTGTGTTGGTCTGTCTCCGTTTGTGTTGGTCTGTCTCCGTTTGTGTTGGTCTGTCTGCGTTTGTGTTGTTATGTCTCCGTTTGTGTTGGTCTGTCTGCGTTTGTGTTGGCCTGTCTCCGTTTGTGTTGGTCTGTCTCCGTTTGTGTTGGTCTGTCTGCGTTTGTGTTGTTCTGTCTCCGTTTGTGTTGGTCTGTCTGCGTTTGTGTTGGTCTGTCTGCGTTTGTGTTGGTCTGTCTGCGTTTGTGTTGGTCTGTCTGCGTTTGTGTTGGTCTGTCTCCGTTTGTGTTGGTCTGTCTCCGTTTGTGTTGATCTGTCTCCGTTTGTGTTGGTCTGTCTGCGTTTGTGTTGTTCTGTCTCCGTTTGTGTTGGTCTGTCTGCGTTTGTGTTGGCCTGTCTCCGTTTGTGTTGGTCTGTCTCCGTTTGTGTTGGCCTGTCTGCGTTTGTGTTGGTCTGTCTGCGTTTGTGTTGGTCTGTCTCCGTTTGTGTTGGTCTGTCTGCGTTTGTGTTGGCCTGTCTCCGTGTGTGTTGGTCTGTCTCCGTTTGTGTTGGTCTGTCTCCTTTTGTGTTGGTCTGTCTCCTTTTGTGTTGTTCTGTCTCCGTTTGTGTTGGTTTGTCTCCGTTTGTGTTGGTCTGTCTCCGTTTGTGTTGGTCTGTCTGCGTTTGTGTTGGTCTGTCTCCGTTTGTGTTGGTCTGTCTGCGTTTGTGTTGGTCTGTCTGCGTTTGTGTTGGTCTGTCTGCGTTTGTGTTGTTCTGTCTCCGTTTGTGTTGGTCTGTCTGCGTGTGTGTTGGTCTGTCTGCGTTTGTGTTGGTCTGTCTGCGTTTGTGTTGGTCTGTCTCCGTTTGTGTTGATCTGTCTCCGTTTGTGTTGGTCTGTCTGCGTTTGTGTTGTTCTGTCTCCGTTTGTGTTGGTCTGTCTGCGTTTGTGTTGGCCTGTCTCCGTTTGTGTTGGTCTGTCTCCGTTTGTGTTGGCCTGTCTGCGTTTGTGTTGTTCTGTCTCCGTTTGTGTTGGTCTGTCTGCGTTTGTGTTGTTATGTCTCCGTTTGTGTTGGTCTGTCTCCGTTTATGTTGGTCTGTCTCCTTTTGTGTTGGTCTGTCTCCTTTTGTGTTGTTCTGTCTCCGTTTGTGTTGGTTTGTCTCCGTTTGTGTTGGTCTGTCTCCGTTTGTGTTGGTCTGTCTCCGTTTGTGTTGGTCTGTCTCCGTTTGTGTTGGTCTGTCTCCTTTTGTGTTGGTCTGTCTCCTTTTGTGTTGTTCTGTCTCCGTTTGTGTTGGTCTGTCTCCTTTTGTGTTGGTCTGTCTCCTTTTGTGTTGGTCTGTCTCCTTTTGTGTTGTTCTGTCTCCGTTTGTGTTGGTTTGTCTCCGTTTGTGTTGGTCTGTCTCCGTTTGTGTTGGTCTGTCTGCGTTTGTGTTGGTCTGTCTCCGTTTGTGTTGGTCTGTCTCCGTTTGTGTTGGTCTGTCTGCGTTTGTGTTGGTCTGTCTCCGTTTGTGTTGGTCTGTCTCCGTTTGTGTTGGTCTGCCTGCGTTTGTGTTGGTCTGTCTCCGTTTGTGTTGGTCTGTCTGCGTTTGTGTTGGTCTGTCTGCGTTTGTGTTGTTCTGTCTCCGTTTGTGTTGGTCTGTCTGCGTTTGTGTTGGTCTGTCTGCGTTTGTGTTAGTCTGTCTCCGTTTGTGTTGGTCTGTCTCCGTTTGTGTTGGTCTGTCTGCGTTTGTGTTGGTCTGTCTGCGTTTGTGTTGGTCTGTCTCCGTTTGTGTTGGTCTGTCTCCGTTTGTGTTGTTCTGTCTCCGTTTGTGTTGGTCTGTCTGCGTTTGTGTTGGCCTGTCTCCGTTTGTGTTGGTCTGTCTGCGTTTGTGTTGGTCTGTCTGCGTTTGTGTTGGTCTGTCTCCGTTTGTGTTGGTCTGTCTCCGCGCCTACCGTTCACTGCCGCCGCCTGTTTGGCTGTCCGATAGCTCGTACTTCTATCTGCCTGCGTCTGCCTGTCTTTCCCCTGATGTCTGACGCTGTCTGACTGATGTTTGTCTGACGCTGTCTGACAGATGTTTGTCTGACAGGTGTCTGACGCTGTCTGACTGCTGTTTGGCTGACAGGTGTCTGACGCTGTCTGACTGATGTTTGGCTGACAGGTGGCTGACGCTGTCTGACTGATGTTTGTCTGACAGGTGTCTGACGCTGTCTGACTGATGTTTGGCTGACAGGTGTCTGACGCTGTCTGACTGATGTTTGGCTGACAGGTGTCTGACGCTGTCTGACTGATGTTTGGCTGACAGGTGTCTGACGCTGTCTGACTGATGTTTGTCTGACAGGTGTCTGACGCTGTCTGACAGATGTTTGGCTGATGTCTGACGCTGTCTGACGGATGTTTGGCTGACAGGTGTCTGACGCTGTCTGACAGATGTTTGGCTGACAGGTGTCCGACGCTGTCTGACAGATGTTTGGCTGATGTCTGACGCTGTCTGACTGATGTTTGTCTGACAGGTGTCTGACGCTGTCTGACGCTGTCTGACAGATGTTTGACTGATGTCTGACGCTGTCTGACTGATGTTTGGCTGACAGGTGTCTGACGCTGTCTGACGCTGTCTGACAGATGTTTGGCTGATGTCTGACGCTGTCTGACTGATGTTTGTCTGACAGGTGTCTGACGCTATCTGACTGATGTTTGGCTGACAGGTGTCTGACGCTGCCTGACGCTGTCTGACAGATGTTTGGCTGATGGCTGACGCTGTCTGACTGATGTTTGGCTGACAGGTGTCTGACGCTGTCTGACGCTGTCTGACAGATGTTTGGCTGATGTCTGACGCTGTCTGACTGATGTTTGTCTGACGCTGTCTCACTGATGTTTGGCTGATGTATGACGCTGTCTCACTGATGTTTGGCTGATGTCTGACGCTGTCTGACAGATGTTTGGCTGATGTCTGACGCCGTCTGACTGATGTTTGTCTGGCAGGT
>JAXIVJ010002057.1:95000-119068 GCA_036785665.1 Chirona hameri
GCCGCGAGTTTGCTGGAAGAAGTAACGTGTTGATACGCCGCGAGTTTGCTGGAAGAAGTAACGTGTTGATACGCCGCGAGTTTGCTGGAAGAAGCAGGCATGGGAGACTTGGGCAGTGTTCGGCACTCGGGTTGTATGTCACGTTCATTACAAAATGTGTATTGAGCATTCTTTTTAGCCAAGGCGCATGGGTCACCAACCAACCAGAAATTATAAGTCAACGTCGAGCTAGAGGAAGAATGTCTACGCAGTCATTCACTAGCCTGTGCCGGATAGTATCATTTTCATCTACCGAAATCTAGGGAGTTGGGAGAATACCGGAATCTAGGGAGTTAGGGGGAATGCCGGAATCTAGGGAGAATGCCGGAATCTAGGGAGTTAGGGAGAATACCGGAATCTAGGGAGTTAGGGAGAATACCGGAATCTAGGGGGTTGGAGCGAATACCGGAATACAGGGAGTTAGGGAGAATACCGGAATATAGGGAGTTAGGGAGAATACCGGAATCTAGGGAGAATACCGGAATCTAGGGAGTTAGGGAGAATACCGGAATCTAGGGAGTTAGGGAGAATACCGGAATCTAGGGAGTTAGGGAGAATACCGGAATCTAGGGAGTTAGGGAGAATACCGGAATCTAGGGAGTTAGGGAGAATACCGGAATCTAGGGAGTTAGGGAGAATACCGGAATCTAGGGAGTTAGGGAGAATACCGGAATCTAGGGGGTTGGAGCGAATACCGGAATCTAGGGAGTAAGGGAGGATACCGGAATATAGGGAGTTAGGGAGAATACCGGAATCTAGGGGGTTGGAGCGAATACCGGAATACAGGGAGTTAGGGAGAATACCGGAATATAGGGAGTTAGGGAGAATACCGGAATCTAGGGAGTTAGGGAGAATACCGTAATCTAGGGGGTTGGAGCGAATACCGGAATACAGGGAGTTAGGGAGAATACCGGAATATAGGGAGTTAGGGAGAATACCGGAATCTAGGGAGTTAGGGAGAATACCGGAATCTAGGGAGTTAGGGAGAATACCGGAATCTAGGGAGTTAGGGAGAATACCGGAATACAGGGAGTTAGGGAGAATACCGGAATATAGGGAGTTAGGGAGAATACCAGAATCTAGGGAGTTAGGGAGAATACCGGAATCTAGGGAGTTAGGGAGAATACCGGAATCTAGGGAGAATGCCGGAATCTAGGGAGTTAGGGAGAATACCGGAATCTAGGGAGTTAGGGAGAATACCGGAATCTAGGGAGTTAGGGAGAATACCGGAATCTAGGGAGTTAGGGAGAATACCGGAATCTAGGGAGAATGCCGGAATCTAGGGAGTTAGGGAGAATACCGGAATCTAGGGAGTTAGGGAGAATACCGGAATCTAGGGAGTTAGGGAGAATACCGGAATCTAGGGAGTTAGGGAGAATACCGGAATCTAGGGAGAATGCCGGAATCTAGGGAGTTAGGGAGAATACCGGAATCTAGGGAGTTAGGGAGAATACCGGAATCTAGGGAGAATGCCGGAATCTAGGGAGTTAGGGAGAATACCGGAATCTAGGGAGTTAGGGAGAATACCGGAATCTAGGGGGTTGGAGCGAATACCGGAATACAGGGAGTTAGGGAGGATACCGGAATATAGGGAGTTAGGGAGGATACCGGACTATAGGGAGTTAGGGAGAATACCGGAATCTAGGGAGTTAGGGAGAATACCGGAATCTAGGGAGAATGCCGGAATCTAGGGAGTTAGGGAGAATACCGGAATCTAGGGAGTTAGGGAGAATACCGGAATCTAGGGGTTGGAGCGAATACCGGAATACAGGGAGTTAGGGAGAATACCGGAATACAGGGAGTTAGGGAGAATACCGGAATCTAGGGAGTTAGGGAGAATACCGGAATCTAGGGGGGTTGGAGCGAATACCGGAATACAGGGAGTTAGGGAGAATACCGGAATATAGGGAGTTAGGGAGAATACCGGAATCTAGGGAGTTAGGGAGAATACCGGAATCTAGGGAGTAAGGGAAAATACCGAAATCTAGGGAGTTAGGGAGAATACCGGAATCTAGGGAGTTAGGGAGAATACCGGAATCTAGGGAGTTGGGGAGAATACCGGAATCTAGGGAGTAAGGGAGAATACCGGAATCTAGGGAGTTAGGGAGAATGCCGGAATCTAGGGAGTTGGGGAGAATACAGGAATCTAGGGAGTTTGGGAGAATACCGGAATCTAGGGAGTTGGGGAGAATACCGGAATCTAGGGAGTTGGGGAGAATACCGGAATCTAGGGGGTTGGAGCGAATACCGGAATACAGGGAGTTAGAGAGAATACCGGAATCTAGGGAGTTGGGGAGAATACCGGAATCTTGGGAGTTGGGGAGAATACCGGGATCTAGGGAGTTAGGGAGAATGCCGGAATCTAGGGAGTTAGAGAGAATACCGGAATCTAGGGAGTTAGCCGAAGTGCCGGGTACCGCTCATCACCATTGAATTGACTATATTCTAAAGGACTCGCCTTTGTACATGTGTGGGTCATATGCCAACAAGAGATTGAATTGCCAGTTGCCAGTTGTTATCGTGTAAATGCCTGTGCGTCGCGGGCTTCCGGTGCTGCTGTATTGGGTGAATAACCGAAGGTCTGGAGGGAGAGGGAACGGATCGGTCGGACCCAGCGTGGCGCAGCGATGATATAACAAGGCATTAGACAGCCGCCGCTCACAAAAACCGTCCCTGCAGCGGCGAGTGCCGGGTCTGGAGGGGTGGTATGAATGGAGACAGATTGCCTGCCCTCTCCTCCACACAATGAGTCGACACTGCCGGGAGCCGTCCCCGCCGAGTGGTACGCTGGCAGAGGGACTGTCATCTCTTCTGTTCCGTCATCTGGAGAGCCGAGCGGCTTAACGGTTCCGCTGAGCGTGTTTCTGAGCCGCCACCGGCACCTAGTATAAACTAGCCTTCGGTAACTATACACTATACAGTATACAGCCCAGTCAGCCCAAATAGCCGATGGCATCAATGGTGGACACACCAGCGCTAAGGTTCCATCTAAGGACCAGCGCTAAGGTGCAATCCCGCGGCAAATTGTGCCACTGTCATATCCAGGGGGCCATGGCCCCAACGCGACTGCAATCGGCCGCAAATTCACACAGTTCTTGATTCTGACGAAACAAAAGCAAGCCGGATCTGATTAAGTTTCGGAATTTAGTCCGGAAAATAACTAAACATGGTGTTAAACAGTGGCCCCTTATTTGCATAGTGTATCACTACAGAGCCCCCCCCCCCCCCACACCCCTGAGCCAATTGGCCCCTTCCTGGGAAAATTTCTACCTACGCCCCGGTTGGAACTTGGAGTTGAGTCGTTTTTTTTTTCTTTTGCCGACTGACTCATTCCGAAATGAGTCGAGATGAGTCGCACACAAACGATTCAAACAACATTTTAGGGAAAGTAATAAATCACCATGAAACAATAACTTGAATGCGTGAATGTCTTTCAAGTAATGGTTCAACGTTTTAGGGGACATGGCTCCGGCCTCCGATGTCATCCGCCCCTGGTTTTGAGACGAATTTGCGTGGACTGTAGGTTTTGGATAACTCAAAAAGTGGCGGCTCTATGACCGCATCAAGTCGTTTGTAAATCCCCGACAATAAAATGGACAGAACTGCAAAAGGAACAATGTCGAGCGGGGATAAATGAGATAAATTATTTACTTCACTTACTACCACAATTTTGCACCAGTTCTATGGAGACGTTATTACAGTCAATGTCATAAATAATATAATTCATTTTTTAGGACTTGATCTGGCAGAAATCAAGCCGGATGTAAACAAAACAGCTGATCATTTGGCACGGCGGAATTGTAGGCGTCCGGCGTTGGGGCCGTTATCGGGCCCTGAAACTGAGGATGGTAAATATATAGATACCGATATTCGGTTTCGGACTTATTTTTGTGACTTCTAAAACGCTGCTGTCGCAAAAACCTGTTGGAGGCGGCGTTCCTTGCGGGGCTTCAGCCCATTTCAATTTCAGCCTTACATGAGCGAGAGTGCAGCATGGGCTCGGATATCATGTTAACGGGGGGGGGGGGGGGGGGATGCCCCCACAGTAGCTGCCCCCAACCCCCACAGTAGCAAGTTATATAGCCTTGGCTGCCCCCCCCCCCCCCAGCCAGTGACCAAATTCCCCATCCCAGTGGGAGCAAAATTCGTAGGTAAAAATACAAATTACGGTCTATGAAATAGATAAACGCGTCACTGAGGCATACTTTCAACTTAAAACCAGTAAAATAACACCGTTTGCAGCTACCTAGCGTAGCTTTGGAGATCGTGAGGACTAGAGGTGCCACTTTTCTACCCGCTTACCCACGAGACGTGGGTAGTTGTGGGCAGCACAAGCAATCTTTGGCTGAAGTGGGTAGTTGGGTAGCAGAATTTTCAACTTTTCAAAAAATGGAAGTTTTAAACCTTATTTCAGTGACTGCGCTTTCATTTCAGCAATATCATTCAAATTTATTGCATGCATTTGCATAATTTAAAGGTTTTTGCTTCAATTTTCTTCAATCCCAAAATAGTACAATTTATGTTGAGGGTAGTTGTGGGTAGTTGACAGCTTATTCGAGCACTTGGGTAGTGGTGGGTAGTTTAATCACTTGAACAGTGTTTGTGGCGCGGCGCGGGTAGTCATGCCTGAAAAGTGGCAGTACACCTTGTGGAGAAAGCATGTGATGTCACAGGAATCACACTTTCTCCCATCTGATATATATATGACTTTACTATACCTCGCTATACAAACTACCATGCATATGCTAACACTCTAGTTAGGACCGATACCCGCCGCTCGTCGCGTCGGTTCGATATTGGCGTGGAGGTTCGACAAGTCGGAAACATCCTCATCTTTCACTTTTTGTTCAAAATTGGTCTACAGGGTTATCTTGGGTCCTGAATTCTGTTGTGGCAATATCAGCTCTATCTGACTTCAGGTTCTCGAGTTATAGCCAGGGGTGGTTCTCCCATGTAGGCAAGGTAGGCTGTAGGCATCAGGCACGTAGTCAAGGGGGCGGTGGATGCGCCCCCCCCCCCCCCCCCCATGGAGGTCAGGAAGGCCCTTTTCGGCGCGCGCAGCACCCCGAAAAGGGCCGATGAGACCGCGCGAAGCGCGGTATCATGGGCTCTTTACCACGCGAAGTGTGGTCTTTAGAGAGTGTATAGCACTTTAGGGCTCTGGAAGACCAGAGGGCCCCTTGGACGTTCACAAGAGCCCTGTGCATGTCAGAGGGGCCCCTGGTCAGACCGAAAGGGCCCCCTGAGCGGGTCAGAGGGCCCCCTGAACACGTCGAATGGGCACCATAGCCAGCACAGTTGGATTTGCACTAGCCTCTCAGGCAGGGGCGTAAGCAGGAGGCATTCTGAATTCGATTATTTCCATGCAACGCCCATAGGCGTAATATTTAAATCCAAAATGTTGGGGGGGGGGGGGCAGCTGCCCCGCACCCCCCCCCCCCCTGTTCCTACGCCTATGCTCTCAGGGCCTCTCGCCCCTGAGCAGGTCGAGAGGCCCTGAGCATGTCGTCAGGGCGACACAGCGGCCAGCGCAGTTCCTTGCCAGGTCATAAGGGTCCCTGATCAGGTTGGAGGGCCCCTGGGCAGACCAGAGGGCCCCTGGGAAGTTAAAAGGGCCCCTGTGCAGGTCAGAGGGGTCCCTGACTAGACCGAAAGGGCCCCTAGGTGGGTCAGAAGCAGTGTTGGATTTTTCGTTTCATGACCCGGTCCCGGAGAGTACAAATCCATAGGTGGAGAGTAAAATTGTATTGTCAGGCAAGTTCAGATTTTCATTTTTGTTTTAATTATTTTACTTGGAAAGTAAAAAAAAATCCTGATTTGTAATAGATATTAAATCCTTGCGAGGAAAATTGAATTATATTTTAACTACAATGTCGGTAAGATCAGGCGAAAAGAGAGCAAATTTCTTGAACAAATATGAAGAGAGCAAAATTATTTGGACCAAAAAAGTCCAGAAAATGGCCCAAATTCCAAGGCTGGTCAGAAGGGCCCCTGAACATGCCGGTTGGGCCCCTAATCAGCATGGATGGGCCCCATGGCAGCTCGGAGGGCCCTCGGAGCATGTCGCAAGGCGACAAAGCAGCCAGCGCAGTCCCTTGCCAGGTCGGAAGGGCTGCTTAGAAGGCTAGAGGGCCCCTGAAGAGACCAGAGGGCTCCTGGAAAGTTCAAAGGGCCCCTGTGCAGATCGGAGGGGCCCCTGACCAGACCGAAAGGACCCCTGGGCGAGTAAGAAGGGCCTCTGAACATGCCGAATTGGCCCCTAGCCAGCACGGAGGGGCCCCAGGGCAGGTCGGAGGGCCCCTTGAGCATGTCGGCAGGGCGAAAAAGCAGTCAGCGTAGTGCGACCAGAAGAGTCGCTGGACAGATCGGAGGGGCTCCTGGGCAAGTCAGAGGGGCCCCTGGCTAGACCGAAAGGGTTCCTGGGCCGGTCGGAAGGGCCCTTGAACATGCCGGATGAGTTCCTAGCCAGACTGGAGGGGCCCCTGGGCAGGTCGGAGGGGCCCCTGAGCATGTCGGCAGAGCAGCTGTAGTGCAGTCCCTGGCCAGGTCGGAAGGACCTCTGAACAGGCCGAATGGGTCTCTTGACACACAAGAGGGACTTGTTGGAAGGTCAGAGGAGTCCCTGGTCAGACTGGAAGGGCCAAAAGCACGTAGAGATCCCAGATGAAGATTGAATACAAAGAGGACTTACTCCACAAAAAAATGTTAAAAGCGGAGCTATCGGGTATATTGTAACACCCTTCGTCAGGGTGTTACAATATACCCGAAAGCTCCGATTTTTTTTTCTTGTAGAGTAAGCCCTCTGTATTTTATGTATATCACCCACTCCACAGCATGTCTTTTCGCTTCGCAGATCCCAGATGAGTCCATGAACAGGTTGGAAGGGCGTTGAAAAGGTCGGAGGGGCTCCTAGACGATCTGAAGGGACCCTGGGCCTTTCAACAGTAAGAATGCAGTTGTCCAGGGAATACAACTCACAATTTTCGTGCCGCTCCGCGGCGCAATGTAACTACAAATTCAATTATATACGGGTTAGAAGAAAAAAATCGCCCCGTTTCTCGGCGCATTTATGTGTTATGTTGCTACTTTCCTATATAATTGGGCAAAATAGTTCACTTAAACACTTTTTTACCGCACTTTTAAACGCACAATATGGCATTTCTAGAGGTCCACACCATACGCAATGCGACGCATTGATGAGAAAGCATATCCAGGGCATAAGACTCAAAATTTTGCCGCGCGCGGCGCAAATTGTTTAAAGGGACACTCCCACCTTAAAGGGAATAATTCACCTTTAACATGGAGTTTTGGACTGCGATAGCAGATTTGTAGAGTAGATCTAAAAATGGGTTGTGGTGAAAGAATTACCTCCCTACGTTAAGTAATTTCGACACAGGACTAGTGGGCCCGGTTTCAATTCCGCTGTTCCGGGCCACGATCAGTTACTTTCGCTCGCCGCTCGCCGCCGCCGGCTCGCCGCCAGCATTTTTGCTAGGTCGCGCAGATATTTCTGGAGGCCGAAATAGTGCATTTAAATGTAAAAAATACTTATATTGCTGAATTCGCAATGAAACGGAGATTCTATTTCTGGGCTTTGTTGCGTGGCCTTGAACGACCTTGACCCCGCGACCTCGTGACCTTTTTTTCGTTGACCTCGTGTGACCCCGGGTACACCTCTGATATTAATTTTTCACTTCTTCGCAAAATACTTGTCAATATATTGCCTAACAACGTAAAAAATAAAAAGAAGTACGTTTTTCCCACTAATTTCCATATTTTCCGTCGATATACGTGCATGTTTTCGAATTACCACCAAGAAGGACGGGTAACGGGCGGATATCTCGGGTACCATTGCAGCTACATGCCCATTTTTTGGTATACACACTGTCAGGGTGACGAGCAACACCACACAACCATCCTGCGTGGTCCAAAACTGATCGAATGGTGAAGACCCCGCCCAAATCGGTCCCATAGGTTCGGAGCATACGATTTTTGGCGGTTTTGGTCCAATTTGGTCCACTGAGATTGGACCGAAGTGGAAATACCGCACCGTTTTGGTCCAAGCCGGATCGAATGGTGAAGACCCCGTCCAAATCGGTCTCATAGGTTCGGAGCATGACGTCGTCGGCAACGATTTTAGGCGGTTTTGGCCCAATTTGGTCCACTTAGATTAGACCAAAGTGGATAAAACTCAAAACGGCACGGTTTTGGACCACGCCGAATCGAATGGTGAAGACTCCGCCCAAATCGGTCCCATAGGTTCGGAGAATGACGTCGTCGGCAAGGATTTGTGGTGGATTTGGTCCGATTTGGCCCACTTGATTGGATCAAAGTGGATAAAACTAAAAAAGGCACCGTTTTGGACCACGCCGGATCGAATGGTAAAGACCCTACCCAAATCAGTCTCATAGGTTCAGAGCATGACGTCGTCGGCAACGATTTTTAGCGGTTTTGGTCCAATTTGGTCCACTTAGATTGGACCAAAGTGGATAGATAAAACTCAAAACGACACCGTTTTGGACCACGCCGGAACGAATGGGGAAGACCACGCCCAAGCCGGTCCAATAGGTTCGCAGATATCCGCCCGTTACCCCCCCCCCCCTTGGGGGTAATTCGAAAACACGAACGTATATCGACGGGAAATATGGAAATTAGAGGAAAAACGCACATTTTATTTTATTTGTTGCGTTGTTAGGCAATATTGACAAGTATTTTACGAAGTGAAAAATTTAAATAAAAGGTGTACCCGGGGTCACATGAGGTCAACGAAAAAAGGTCACAAGGTCACGGGGTCAAGGTCATTCAAGGTCACGCAACAAAGTCCAGAAATAGAATCTCTGTTTCATTGCGAATTCAGCCACTTTTTTACATTTGGTTTTGGCCACCAAAAATACTTGTTCAGCGTGACTGCAAAAATGCCCGAGGCTATAACTCGAAAACCTGAGGTCATATTGAGCTAATATTTCCACAGCTGAATTCAGGACTCAAGATAACCCTATATACCAATTTTGAACAAAAGTGAGAGATTAGGGTGTAATTTGGGAGCAAAATTGTCGAAATGTAGTGGAATGCCCCAGGTGTCGATTTATATACTTTTGGGATGGCCCTCGGCCCCTTGAGTTCGCCCCCCCCCCCCCCAACGGTGCTCTCCGTCCCCTCAATGTTTTCTGGCCACTGGCGGCTCCAAGGAGGGGAGGTATGGCCAAGCCACCGAGCCGCCTGAAATCAGCAAAAAAATGACGCATTTGCTAATTTAAAAGAAAAACTAATACAATTTTACGAAGGAAAGTTTGATTAAATCACCCATTCATCCATAAAGAAGCGAAATCCGATGATGTTTTTACTGTTTGCGACTTTTTCAGATTTCGCCCCCAAACCAACTGTTTTGCCGTTCTGGATCCTCTTGCTTCTGGCCTCAGATCAGGCACCTGACACATACCGGTTTCATCCGCGGTGATCCGTGGGAAACCAAGCTTCTGATGAATGCGTTGGTTCTAGAAGCATAGACTATCCAATACCACCTCATCACATCGCACGACGTAACCGGGGGAATATCGGCGAGGCAATGGCCAATGCTTATCTCCGTGAAGTTTTTAGGCGTTTGTCTTCTCTTTTGATCTGGATGCAGGGACGGCGGAAGAGGGGGGGGGGAATCTACCCCCCACCCACTCAAGAAGTTTTTTTTGGGGAAACATTATTCCCCCCCCATCAATTTGTAAGAGGGGCCCTCCAAGAAGTTAGTTCGATTTTTGTTTCTTTTTACCGAAACAATGACCGAGGGCCCGAGGTACCCCCAGCCAGCCTGCCGGGCCCCCTAAGGCCGACAGAAGGCCCTCAGTTGGCCTGAGGGGGGCCCTCGGTAGGCCTGCGGGGGCCCTCGGAGCGCCTGATGCTTCAACATGGGCCTGTCTGACTTGTTTGCGACCATTTAGAGGCACTTCAAAATATAGTGGCCTAAATCCGAGGAGATACCATCTCGCGCCATTTTGGTTTTGTTTTGTGTCTGGACGCGGCAAGGGTGACATGGTTGTCTTTGGCCGAGAGGGCCCCCTGGGGTTCTCTCCCCCCATCCGAAAATACCTTCCGCCGCCACTGTCTGGATGCATTGATTTGGAAGCAAAGGTCCCATTTATATACTTTTGAGGTGACTCTCTGCCCCCCCCCCCCCTCCCCCCAGGTGACCTCGGTCCCTGCAGCTATATTTTGATCGAATAATCGATTTCACTGCAAATCCGGCGAATAAATGTAGGGCTGTGTGCCAGCATTTTACCGACACGACCGATAATGAATGGGTCTCTCGAAAACATGCCAACATTGAGACGATATCAGTCCCAAAAAGGTAGAATGTCGGCCCGAACTTCGTATACCTATTTCGTTTCGAGAGCAATATGCCACGTTTACGTGGTATGGGCATCATTCGAAAGTTTATAAAAAAAACTTAAACCGCATAATGATTATTTCAATTGTTCACGTCTAACCGTAATATGTGAGATGAGTCCCATTTACAGTAAGCGGCAATAGTTATAGTAAGCGGCAATAGTAAGCGGTCATTTAGTTGTACAGCAAGCGGCAATAGACGGTAACAACCAGGTAACAACTTCTGTTTTGGTGCCTAGTTTTCCATTCCAAGAGATACCGTTTTTTTTCTCTACAGTAAGCGGCAATAGACGGTAACAACCAGGTAACAACTTCTGTTTTGGTGCCTAGTTTTCCATTCCAAGAGATACCGTTTTTTTTTTCTACAGTAAGCGGCAATAAACGGTAACAACCAGGTAACAACTTCTGTTTTGGTGCCTAGTTTTCCATTCCAAGAGATACCGTTTTTTTCTACAGTAAGCGGCAATAGACGGTAACAACCAGGTAGCAACTTCTGTTTTGGTGCCTCGTTTTCCATTCCAAGAGATACCGTTTTTTTCTACAGTAAGCGGCAATAGACGGTAACAACCAGGTAGCAACTTCTGTTTTGGTGCCTCGTTTTCCATTCCAAGAGATACCGTTTGTTTCTACAGTAAGCGGCAATAGACGGTAGCAACCAGGTAACAACTTCTGTTTTGGTGCCTCGTTTTCCATTCCAAGAGATACCGTTTGTTTCTACAGTAAGCGGCAATAAACGGTAACAACCAGGTAACAACTTCTGTTTTGGTGCCTCGTTTTCCATTCCAAGAGATACCGTTTGTTTCTACAGTAAGCGGCAATAAACGGTAACAACCAGGTAACAACTTCTGTTTTGGTGCCTCGTTTTCCATTCCAAGAGATACCGTTTTTTTTTCTTTGCAAGGGAAATTGCATTTTGCTTTCTGAGCGTATCATTATATTATTCGTCGAATGCAAGCAACGATCAAGATTCTTTTGGAGCAACGATAACCTCCGGCAGACTTTCGATCGATTGTATTCGTCTTGGAGTATCTCCCGTAGGAAGTTTTACTGCAGCATGGTCTCGAGATTTTATGCCTCGTGCGTTTGGCTAAAACTTGGGGAATACAAAGTTGACAGCCGTTTCAGAATTCGTCATTTCTGAGCATTGCTGGATGTGGCAGCAGGGGAAAATTCATATACGGCTGATATTCAAAGAAGTGAAGAACTACAAAATCTGTAAGGAATCTGCTAAGGCGTTACTCAGCACTACTTTATTTTTTACTTCGTGATCAGGGAGTCTTACCAAAATATGCCGCTGGATATAAAGCCACAAATTCCAGTCGTGCTCTGCAATGTCACTGGCTACCCTTGTGCACTTGCAAGAACATACTAAGGGCTTAGCAGTCGTTCTAATGCTGAGCCTAAGCACGACTCAGGGTGCGATCGGCAACACGAATTCGCTCTCCGACGAATCCAACGAATTCGCTCTACGACGAATTCGCTGTCTCGTGCATTCTGTAACAACAAAATTACCCGCCGGTTTTGTCACTGCTGCGCCGTGTCATGGTTTGTGTAGATATAGGGCCTTGGTTTGTGTGGTTATTTTACTTGTTTTCAGAAATCACGGTACTTTGAACTTTGTCAGTACTCAGCAGCACTGCAGTCAATACAGGAATACTGCAGATGACGTTATGGCGCACTGCAAAAGAAATCAGCCCTCCCGACGACTGGTTTGGAAATTCGCGCTCCGACTGAGCGAATTCGTCGGGCGGATTCGCTCGTTTGCAGATTCGTCGTGTTGCCGAACACAAACTGAGCGAATATTCGGCGTCCGACGAATCACCGAAGAATTCGTCGTGATTACGGCGAATTCGTCGTGTTGCCGATCGCACCCTCAAAATAATTTTGCCTGTTGCCAAGCATCCCGGTAGATTAAACTGTGTATCCCACGCGTTGTCCCTCGCTTTTCTAAACATGAGTTTAATTGTCATATCATATCACGAACATCTCGCCTTTCAATTCATCGCCTGTATATTATTATTGATAATTACACATACCTTATTGCCTACATATTATTTTGGCGCGGGCGCTGTGACAAAAGGCACATCAGAACAATCCATCTTTCGAATAAAATCGAAAGAAGTAAGATTTATCACCGTTATGTAAATTAATATTGATGATTGAGAGTGCCGTCAAGGACTGGGAATGAAGCAAACCTGGCTTTAACCCAGGAAGCCGAATTACTTCGACTTACGACTTAACGAAGTTCCGCTCCTCTTCTTCAGCACCGACATCGGCTTCGTCGGCTTCGTGCCAATGCCAACGGTTGGCTTGGGCCGCGTATTCCGCATCACTTTGATGTGTTGTTCGGCTTCTGTCAATTTAACATTATCAGCTTTGCTTTCGGCTGTCATTTATTTGTGCTGCTCTCTTTTGCTTCGGCTTGGGCGTGATGCATCGCTAGCGAAGCTACGATGCTTAAAATGCGCTAAATATTGTTTCGGCGGTGTTTGTGTTATGTTATGCCGGATTGATGGTATAGTTACATGTCTAAAACATTGGCTTTAATATTACATTTATGATCGGGCCAATCGCCATGTAGCTTCTGTCTCGAGCTATCTCTGCTGTCGCCGTATAAAAACCGCTCCCGTGCCGGATTCTGAACGTAACTGTTGGGGTTCGGCTTCGAGTTCAGTCTCGTAGCCAGAAGCCAGAAGCTTAGACCGTTATTGCGTCTTTACTTTTTATATTTTATATTTGATTTATTGGTACGCGTTCTATATCTCTATCTTCTTTTGTATATATATGCAACAAATGTAAAATATTTATGTTTATAAGGCGGCGGCGGTTCCTAAAATTCATCTGTCTTAGAGTTTATGTATCGGTGACCTAAGGTCAGGTCGATTCAGTGGCGTACCCAGGATTCACTCCAGGAGGGGGCAATTTTTTTCTCAGGAGGGCATAAAGTACCCCCACCAAAAAAACTCCGGATTTAGCCCACTATATTTTTAAAGAGCATATTTTCGCCATTTTTGTCACACACAAAAAAACATTCATTTTTTCGACCAAAGGGTGCACGTACATACCTTCAGGGAGGGGGGGGGGCAATTGCCCCATTTGCCCCCCCCCCCCTTGTGTACGCCTATGGGTCGATTCCATCAATATTCCTTTACTTTAGACTCCAAGACCTCCCCATTATAAATGAAAGCGAAAATGAAGTTCGTATATATCTGCAGGAGATTAATTAATTCGGCAAATGTTCACTAAACTCACTATTTTTGCGCCGAATGGAGGATCTACGTCACAGTTTTGTCCTATGGCACGACCCGTCGGTTTGAAGTTGGGGCGGATCCCTTTCGGTGTGCGTGTTAAATGCTACAAGTGTAATATTGTTTGATGAAATAACGAGGAATATGCTTCACAAAATTTAATTTCAGGGTTGAACCTTCATCTAAAAATGCCCGTTGTACCCCATGTTGGCACGTTTGTCTTGGTAACACGTACATGCATTTGATCCAACCAAAAGTGTAAATATCGTAGCGCACTTTAACCGAGATCACGTCTATCAAAGTATATTAAAGGGAACAAGTCACCTTGCAAATTGTCTTGCAATTTGGCTATGCGGGGTATTTCGAGCTGAAAAAAACGAATATGGCATTTGTATGGACGATAGATGGATATCCGTCGAAAAATGGGCATTTTTCTCTTTTCTCCTTCATGGCCATACAAAACTTCATGACAATTATGACGTCATGCATATGGTAGCTTGGATATGGAAACTATTGCACACAATAACGACGGACTTTAGGCATATACACGCAGGCTGCTTGTAGCGTAAACAACCGTTGTGAGCACTCGAAACAAGTTTCGGGCGCCCGAAATTTCTTCTTCGTAAAGGGGCCCACTAGTCCTGTGTCGAAATTACTTAGCATAGCGAGGTAATTATTTCACCACAACCCGTTTTTTTCGATCTGCTCTACAAATCTTCTATCTCCGTTCAAACCCCATGTTAAAGGTGAACTATTCCCTTTAAAGGGAATGTTTCACCTTTATGAAAGTTGTCAAATATATGCTGGTTGTAGTCTAAAATATGAAGTATGTGCTACTGAAAACTTTTGATGGTGATATTTTTTCTCTCAAAAAGTCACTTCACTTTATACAAATTAAGTTTTTTTTTTATTTGGGATAATGACATCATTATTGAGCCGTAGGCCGCGCTGATTGGCTGACAAAGTGGGATTGTCGGAAAAAGTCGCTGTCAGCCAATCAGCGGCGGCACTAGCCTAGGCCCCATTTTGCAAACTATAAATTGAATTGCTTAAACACAGCTAAGTTTTGAGGAAAATGACCTTAGTATTTTCGACATTTCAATAACGGCCAAAGATAATGGCTAACTCAGTTCAAAACCAATACGAATGTGAAACATTCCCTTTAAATGCAGACTTGAGGATGACCCCGGAGAGGATGACCCGTCGGCCATCACCACTTTGTACAGGCTGTCGTGACGACCCCACTGTATCCGTCTGCGAGTAGGGCCGGCCCTCCCTGATGGACTCTGACGACGAGCGGCTCGAGATCGACATGGCGGAGGACGGAGCCGGCGCCGACACCTGCTGCTCCGAGACGCCCGACGGCGGCCCCGCGGCGGACGGCGGCTGGGGACTGCGCTGTGCCGGTAGCGGGCCGTGGCAGGGCCGCGCCTGCCTCCCGCCGCCTCATCCTCCTCCGCCGCCGCCGCCGCCGCCGCCGCCGCCGCCGCCGCCGCCGCCGCCGCCGCCGCCGCCGCCGCCGCCGCCGCCGCCGCCGCCGCCAACGGCCGCTCCACTGGAGGGGCTCTGTGCTGCTGGCCAGTCCTCCGACTGCGGTTCCTCGAGAGAAGCGGACTCAGAGCTGTGGTCTGGGCCGGACCGGGCCTCTGTCGACATCCGCACAGCAGCGCAGCACGCGGGTTCTGTCGGATACAGCCCGCCACGGGACGCGGACTCCGCCGGCGAAGAGATACTGGAGGAAGGCGAGTTGGAGGACGGTGAACTGGAGGAGTGTGGTGAGGACGCAGATGCAGAGCCGGCACAGGACTATACTATTGCCGTGATGGGCGAAGAGATCCCGGAGGTGACACAGAATGTGTCACCCTCAGCAGCTAAGTGTGAAGTCAGCGAAGAGTGTGACAACGCTGATACTCCTGATGGAGCAACAGGAGAGATTGACAGCGGCACTGAAAGCCAGGAATGCCCCAAGGACAGACACCCGGAAAAGGTTGGTACCTTCAATATATCAATATACTGGCGTTTATATGCATTATTGCGACTTTGTAGCGTCGTACTGCTTTCGGCAACTGCTCAATGATAATTGCTCACCACGTGTTACACTTATCTGCAGCGTTGTATTATCCCCTCGCCTAGCATCACTAAAAGGTCGCTATTGTCTGTCAGCGTCCGTGTTCGCCGGAGCTGGATGAGGACGATCGTGTGTACGTGCGGGGCGCCTCTCCGGTCCAGCGGCGCCGTCGGCCCTGGCCCGACCATGCTGTGAGCGTGGAGCCGGACTACAGTGCCTGCTACTACCATCACGAGCCAGAGTACTACGACACACGCCAGTACAAGAGGCGCCGCACTGAGAAGACCAAACGCAAGTCCGAATCCATCTGTAGCTTCTACATGCAGGGCTCCTGCTTCAAGGTAGGCGATGATAGAGAGGGCACTCATGGAGGCTGGTGAGATTTTAAGCGTGTGTTTTTAATTTATATTTCTGCCGTTACCTAGCCTTTCCTACGAAGCATAGTTATATCGAGGAAGAAGCCCATTCACATTAGCTATAACCGTGCGATTTCAATTCCAGGGAAGAAACTGCGTCTTTTCTCACAATGCTATTCCGCCTCGAAAGATGGAGCTCTGCAAGTTTTATGCCAAGGAATGCTGTTTCAAGCGGGAGAGCTGTCTCTACTTGCACAAGGGCTTTCCGTGCAAACTGTTCCACACGGGTGCCCGGTGTTTCACCGACGCAAAGTGTAAATACAGTCACGAGCCGCTGACAGACATCACCCGACCACTGTTACTGAAGGTAAGCTGTTTCCTGTGCGGGTCGCCTTTCTTTCCCACGTTCACACGCAGTTATACTGCGATAATGAATACCCTGGATGTTCGAGTGATATCCCGATATCCCAATTAATATCATAATCTGGCCGTGCTAGATTTCATTTATTCGAGGGGAAACATTCCTCAATTACGTTGCCTTTCTACGTGTCACATCGCTTCAAACAACGCAAAGAAATTGACTGGCGATATCACTACTCTTTTATCAATAATACTTCCATCATATCGAACATTCCCAGCGAAACCTATCTACTCGCCCATCACTGACCCCGCATGCCCTCCTGTCCTCCTGTCCTCCTGTCCTCGTCCAGCACATTGAGTCGGCCCCGGAGGACATCCTGGCCGACTTTCCTCGCATGTGTCGCTCCCTGGCGCAGCGGAGAATCAACGTGGCCCTCGCCAAACGCCGCAAGGGCCAGGAGCCCGGCTTCACGTTCCCCAACATCGAGCACGCCAGATATACGCATATATGTGAGTCTCAGACCAGCCGCAAAGGACTGCACAGTTTGTCCTCCGCCTTTTTGGACAGATGCATTGTCACACGGTCCACGGAGACTAAAAAACAACGAAATGTCGTTCCGAAAGTATGCTCACGCTACCTAAGGAGACTGATATTGTGACAATGAGTACCACGGGAACTGTACGATTCTCTTTAGGAGTGCCTCGTAATGTACAGTCTACAGTGTTAATAAACATCAATGAATCAGCATGCATGCTGACTTCTATCATTTGCCATGATCTATTGGCACCTGTGACAATAATGACTGTAATGACATTATCGTGACATTATTTCTCCCGTGTCGATCTGACGCCCGCGCCTGCTGCGGTGCTGGCTGTGTGACTGGTGCAGTACTGTTCTAACTCCCGCGCCTGCTGCGGTGCTGGCTGTGTGACTGGTGCAGTACTGTTCTAACTCCCGCGCCTGCTGCGGTGCTGGCTGTGTGACTGGTGCAGTACTGTTCTAACTCCCGCGCCTGCTACGGTGCTGGCTGTGTGACTGGTGCAGTACTGTTCTAACTCCCGCGCCTGCTACGGTGCTGGCTGTGTGACTGGTGCAGTACTGTTCTAACTCCCGCGCCTGCTACGGTGCTGGCTGTGTGACTGGTGCAGTGCTGTTCTAACTCCCGCGCCTGCTGCGGTGCTGGCTGTGTGACTGGTGCAGTACTGTTCTAACTCCCGCGCCTGCTGCGGTGCTGGCTGTGTGACTGGTGCAGTACTGTTCTAACTCCCGCGCCTGCTGCGGTGCTGGCTGTGTGACTGGTGCAGTACTGTTCTAACTCCCGCGCCTGCTGCGGTGCTAGTTGTGACTGGTGCAGTACTGTTCTAACTCCCGCGCCTGCTGCGGTGCTGGCTGTGTGACTGGTGCAGTACTGTTCTAACTCCCGCGCCTGCTACGGTGCTGGCTGTGTGACTGGTGCAGTGCTGTTCTAACTCCCGCGCCTGCTGCGGTGCTGGCTGTGTGACTGGTGCAGTACTGTTCTAACTCCCGCGCCTGCTGCGGTGCTGGCTGTGTGACTGGTGCAGTACTGTTCTAACTCCCGCGCCTGCTACGGTGCTGGCTGTGTGACTGGTGCAGTGCTGTTCTAACTCCCGCGCCTGCTGCGGTGCTGGCTGTGTGACTGGTGCAGTACTGTTCTAACTCCCGCGCCTGCTGCGGTGCTGGCTGTGTGACTGGTGCAGTACTGTTCTAACTCCCGCGCCTGCTGCGGTGCTGGCTGTGTGACTGGTGCAGTACTGTTCTAACTCCCGCGCCTGCTGCGGTGCTGGCTGTGTGACTGGTGCAGTACTGTTCTAACTCCCGCGCCTGCTACGGTGCTGGCTGTGTGACTGGTGCAGTACTGTTCTAACTCCCGCGCCTGCTACGGTGCTGGCTGTGTGACTGGTGCAGTACTGTTCTAACTCCCGCGCCTGCTGCGGTGCTAGTTGTGACTGGTGCAGTACTGTTCTAACTCCCGCGCCTGCTGCGGTGCTGGCTGTGTGACTGGTGCAGTGCTGTTCTAACTCCCGCGCCTGCTGCGGTGCTGGCTGTGTGACTGGTGCAGTGCTGTTCTAACTCCCGCGCCTGCTGCGGTGCTAGTTGTGACTGGTGCAGTGCTGTTCTAACTCCCGCGCCTGCTGCGGTGCTGGCTGTGTGACTGGTGCAGTACTGTTCTAACTCCCGCGCCTGCTGCGGTGCTGGCTGTGTGACTGGTGCAGTACTGTTCTAACTCCCGCGCCTGCTGCGGTGCTGGCTGTGTGACTGGTGCAGTACTGTTCTAACTCCCGCGCCTGCTACGGTGCTGGCTGGGTGACTGGTGCAGTGCTGTTCTAACTCCGTGCCTGCCGGCCCTTTGGCCGGTGCAGTGAAGGACCAGCCTGTGCCGCCGTTACACCGCGACCGCCACACGGGCCGAGCCGGCCGCGATCGCCGGGACGGGGCGGAGTCGGAGAGAAGGCCGCGGGGTCGTCACAGCCGGGAGCGCCGCCGCCGCCGCCGCACCGAGCGCCGCGCCCACCAGGAGCGCCATACGGAGCGGCAGGGGAAGCAGGAGCCGCGGCAGAACCGGCAGGAACAGGAGCAGCAGGAGTGGCAGGAGCTGGACACGGAGCCGGCGGCTTACTGCGTGCAGGAGGATGGCTTCACTGGCAGTCTGCCGGCAGAGCAGCGCCGGCTGTACCGCCGTATCCAGCAGCAGCAGGAGGACCAGAAGCAGGAGCAGGAGCAGCAGCAGCGGCGGCACAAAGTACCCAGGGAGGTGAGGCCCGTCGGGTATGTGACGGTAACGCCGCCAAATGTGACCAGACGGACACGACTGCACAGCGCTAGGCTCAGATTTCAGCGGCACGGTCCACACACGAGCTCTGAGTTCGTTAGAAGTGATACCGCTGGTCATTGTCTGTGTTGACTGTATCCAGTTACTTGGTTGTTTGTGTGGGCATGCCTGTTACTCAGTACTATCTGTGGTCGGGTTAAGCTAAGCCCACGACTAATTCGCTGCATAATACATGAAGGCGGATGCCTTCTTCCACATGATTTCGCATTCCGCTGATTGCAAAATTTGCCACCGGTACTACCTGTATCATAGGGGAAATATTTCAGACATGTTGTGTGCCATGTTCTCAAATGTGTGCCATTGATATGACAGTATTCTGCAAGATACGTAACTCTTGTGCTTTTATTATTTTTCCTTAGTCATTAACCAACATGCCAGTGATGATCTGTAATTTCATAAGTCGGACTAGTGGTCTGGCTGACTGGAGCGAGGCGCGTATTGTGTTTCTGCAGGACACGCCGCAGCCGACGGACGAGGACACGCTGCCGGCGGAGGACAACTGGTACTCGAGTGAGGAGGAGGACGGCCCGCCGCTCTGCGACGTGCTGCGACGCATCTCGGCAGAGGTAGGTACCGCGGGACGGGACGGAGACATGGCGCTCGGCACACTAGTAACAAAAAGACACACCAGACTTGTAAAATGGCGAATCAACGGGCTCGGCTTGTCCCCGTCTTGTGGTCAGCCCGTCGGGTCATGGTAACGATCGGGGTTCGCTGCCGCTGCGTGCTTCGGCTGAGATGCAAGTTTGGTCACAAACTGTGTATATTCTGGACTTCAGAACATACCCAGATTATGTACTAGGTTTATAATGCCTATTTACATATATATATATATATATATATATATATATATATATATATATATATATATATATATATATATATATATATATATATATATATATATATATATATATATATATATATATATATATATATATATATATATATATATATATATATATATATATATATATATATATATATATATATATATATATATCTGTCTGTCTGTCTGTCTGTCTGTCTGTCTGTCTGTCTGTCTGTCTGTCTGTCTGTCTGTCTGTCTGTCTGTCTGTCTGTCTGTCTGTCTGTCTGTCTGTCTGTCTGTCTGTCTGTCTGTCTGTCTGTCTGTCTGTCTGTCTGTCTGTCTGTCTGTCTGTCTGTCTGTCTGTCTGTCTGTCTGTCTGTCTGTCTGTCTGTCTGTCTGTCTGTCTGTCTGTCTGTCTGTCTGTCTGTCTGTCTGTCTGTCTGTCTGTCTGTCTGTCTGTCTGTCTGTCTGTCTGTCTGTCTGTCTGTCTGTCTGTCTGTCTGTCTGTCTGTCTGTCTGTCTGTCTGTCTGTCTGTCTGTCTGTCTGTCTGTCTGTCTGTCTGTCTGTCTGTCTGTCTGTCTGTCTGTCTGTCTGTCTGTCTGTCTGTCTGTCTGTCTGTCTGTCTGTCTGTCTGTCTGTCTGTCTGTCTGTCTGTCTGTCTGTCTGTCTGTCTGTCTGTCTGTCTGTCTGTCTGTCTGTCTGTCTGTCTGTCTGTCTGTCTGTCTGTCTGTCTGTCTGTCTGTCTGTCTGTCTGTCTGTCTGTCTGTCTGTCTGTCTGTCTGTCTGTCTGTCTGTCTGTCTGTCTGTCTGTCTGTCTGTCTGTCTGTCTGTCTGTCTGTCTGTCTGTCTGTCTGTCTGTCTGTCTGTCTGTCTGTCTGTCTGTCTGTCTGTCTGTCTGTCTGTCTGTCTGTCTGTCTGTCTGTCTGTCTGTCTGTCTGTCTGTCTGTCTGTCTGTCTGTCTGTCTGTCTGTCTGTCTGTCTGTCTGTCTGTCTGTCTGTCTGTCTGTCTGTCTGTCTGTCTGTCTGTCTGTCTGTCTGTCTGTCTGTCTGTCTGTCTGTCTGTCTGTCTGTCTGTCTGTCTGTCTGTCTGTCTGTCTGTCTGTCTGTCTGTCTGTCTGTCTGTCTGTCTGTCTGTCTGTCTGTCTGTCTGTCTGTCTGTCTGTCTGTCTGTCTGTCTGTCTGTCTGTCTGTCTGTCTGTCTGTCTGTCTGTCTGTCTGTCTGTCTGTCTGTCTGTCTGTCTGTCTGTCTGTCTGTCTGTCTGTCTGTCTGTCTGTCTGTCTGTCTGTCTGTCTGTCTGTCTGTCTGTCTGTCTGTCTGTCTGTCTGTCTGTCTGTCTGTCTGTCTGTCTGTCTGTCTGTCTGTCTGTCTGTCTGTCTGTCTGTCTGTCTGTCTGTCTGTCTGTCTGTCTGTCTGTCTGTCTGTCTGTCTGTCTGTCTGTCTGTCTGTCTGTCTGTCTGTCTGTCTGTCTGTCTGTCTGTCTGTCTGTCTGTCTGTCTGTCTGTCTGTCTGTCTGTCTGTCTGTCTGTCTGTCTGTCTGTCTGTCTGTCTGTCTGTCTGTCTGTCTGTCTGTCTGTCTGTCTGTCTGTCTGTCTGTCTGTCTGTCTGTCTGTCTGTCTGTCTGTCTGTCTGTCTGTCTGTCTGTCTGTCTGTCTGTCTGTCTGTCTGTCTGTCTGTCTGTCTGTCTGTCTGTCTGTCTGTCTGTCTGTCTGTCTGTCTGTCTGTCTGTCTGTCTGTCTGTCTGTCTGTCTGTCTGTCTGTCTGTCTGTCTGTCTGTCTGTCTGTCTGTCTGTCTGTCTGTCTGTCTGTCTGTCTGTCTGTCTGTCTGTCTGTCTGTCTGTCTGTCTGTCTGTCTGTCTGTCTGTCTGTCTGTCTGTCTGTCTGTCTGTCTGTCTGTCTGTCTGTCTGTCTGTCTGTCTGTCTGTCTGTCTGTCTGTCTGTCTGTCTGTCTGTCTGTCTGTCTGTCTGTCTGTCTGTCTGTCTGTCTGTCTGTCTGTCTGTCTGTCTGTCTGTCTGTCTGTCTGTCTGTCTGTCTGTCTGTCTGTCTGTCTGTCTGTCTGTCTGTCTGTCTGTCTGTCTGTCTGTCTGTCTGTCTGTCTGTCTGTCTGTCTGTCTGTCTGTCTGTCTGTCTGTCTGTCTGTCTGTCTGTCTGTCTGTCTGTCTGTCTGTCTGTCTGTCTGTCTGTCTGTCTGTCTGTCTGTCTGTCTGTCTGTCTGTCTGTCTGTCTGTCTGTCTGTCTGTCTGTCTGTCTGTCTGTCTGTCTGTCTGTCTGTCTGTCTGTCTGTCTGTCTGTCTGTCTGTCTGTCTGTCTGTCTGTCTGTCTGTCTGTCTGTCTGTCTGTCTGTCTGTCTGTCTGTCTGTCTGTCTGTCTGTCTGTCTGTCTGTCTGTCTGTCTGTCTGTCTGTCTGTCTGTCTGTCTGTCTGTCTGTCTGTCTGTCTGTCTGTCTGTCTGTCTGTCTGTCTGTCTGTCTGTCTGTCTGTCTGTCTGTCTGTCTGTCTGTCTGTCTGTCTGTCTGTCTGTCTGTCTGTCTGTCTGTCTGTCTGTCTGTCTGTCTGTCTGTCTGTCTGTCTGTCTGTCTGTCTGTCTGTCTGTCTGTCTGTCTGTCTGTCTGTCTGTCTGTCTGTCTGTCTGTCTGTCTGTCTGTCTGTCTGTCTGTCTGTCTGTCTGTCTGTCTGTCTGTCTGTCTGTCTGTCTGTCTGTCTGTCTGTCTGTCTGTCTGTCTGTCTGTCTGTCTGTCTGTCTGTCTGTCTGTCTGTCTGTCTGTCTGTCTGTCTGTCTGTCTGTCTGTCTGTCTGTCTGTCTGTCTGTCTGTCTGTCTGTCTGTCTGTCTGTCTGTCTGTCTGTCTGTCTGTCTGTCTGTCTGTCTGTCTGTCTGTCTGTCTGTCTGTCTGTCTGTCTGTCTGTCTGTCTGTCTGTCTGTCTGTCTGTCTGTCTGTCTGTCTGTCTGTCTGTCTGTCTGTCTGTCTGTCTGTCTGTCTGTCTGTCTGTCTGTCTGTCTGTCTGCCTGCCTGCCTGCCTGTCGGTCGGTCGGTCGGTCGGTCGGTCGGTCGGTCGGTCGGTCGGTCGGTCGGTCGGTCGGTCGGTCGGTCGGTCGGTCGGTCGGTCGGTCGGTCGGTCGGTCGGTCGGTCGGTCGGTCGGTCGGTCGGTCGGTCGGTCGGTCGGTCGGTCGGTCGGTCGGTCGGTCGGTCGGTCGGTCTATATATATATATATATATATATATATATATATATATATATATATATATATATATATATATATATATATATATATATATATATATATACATATATATATATATATATGTATATATATATATATATATATATATATATATATATATATATATATATATATATACATATATATATATATATATATATATATATATATATATACATATATATATATATATATATATATATATATATATATATATATATATATATATATATATATATATATATATATATATATATACATATATATATATATATATATATATATATATATATATATATATATATATATATATATATATATATATATATATATATATATATATATATATATATATATATATATATATATATATATATATATATATATATATATATATATATATATATATATATATATATATATATATATATATATATATATATATATATATATATATATATATATATATATATATATATATATATATATATATATATATATATATATATATATATATATATATATATATATATATATATATATATATATATATATATATATATATATATATATATATATATATATATATATATATATATATATATATATATATATATATATATATATATATATATATATATATATATATATATATATATATATATATATATATATATATATATATATATATATATATATATATATATATATATATATATATATATATATATAATAT
>JAXIVJ010002058.1:0-27500 GCA_036785665.1 Chirona hameri
ATATATATATAACTAAATTGGTTAAATTAAAAAGTATTTAAATCAAAATAATATGTTTTGGACAAAGGTATGTGAATGTGAGTGCTAAATATGACGTTTTGGAAATATAATATTATTTCGAACGGAACACATGCACTTAAAATTAAGTCCTATTTCACCAAGCACCTACGGGCTTTAAAAAAAAAGCATTATGAAGGGGGCCGGTTCGGTCTCCTTCATATGCCTGCCTTTTAACAGAACAACTAAATTGGCGGAGTAAAATTTTACGATGGTGAATTGCATAGTGTGCAGATTGTATCAAACCAAATCAACATCTTCGCAGTCAAATGCCATTGAATTGGCGTCTGATCGGACGTCGAGACACGTGGCACGTGGTCCGCAACGATAAGTTGCCATGCTATATCCCATCAACGAAATAATGCAGCAACACACATTTTCAGAACATAAAGATGCAACCCTTGTATATGAACCCCAAAGGAATCTTGCCGTGGATCACCCTACGATCAAACTCAAATATGAATTGGAACGAAGTCTATATAAGCTCAACTAATAATGTACAAAAGTAATGTGCATGCAACAGTATATAATATTTAAAATAGCGCAGGAAATTATATCTGACATTTCTTCTGCGCAGCGGCTGGTTAGCTTACGAAATTAGCGTTCTGCTGACTTTGACGGTCAAAACCCACATCAGTTTTATTTGAATGCATTTATCTGGACAAAGATCAACATGCAAGTGAATTATGGGTAGGTAAATATGCCCACATCTAAAATCGGTTTATAATTCAAGGAAAAGTCGAGCAAAGAATGAATGTGTTCAGCTGGCTTCTCCATTGTGCGTTGTAGACCTTAAAACGTGTGTCCGCAATTGACTGGCGCTTCATTGCTTTAGGGCATTGTCCAATAATGCTTTCAATTATTGTCCAAATAATGTTGTAATATCAATATATTTCGTCTATATTTGGGTGCAATGAAAATATTTATTTGTATATCAATACAATCAACTAACTTACTAATGATATATAATGCTACGTAATCGGTTATTTGGTATATTGTAATATATTTATTTTATATGTTTGGTAACATTTATTACACCTTAAATGGAGGAAGAGTAGTACTTTTATGGTTTCTCTTCGCCACAGCATTGACAACATCAGTGATTTGCTACCGATGCTCTAACAATAACTGAAGAAGGTGGTGACATTTTTCTTACCGAAAACTGAGATGTAATAACACGGTCAGAAACTTCCCTTCAGAATCATTCATACATTGCTTTTGACATTCGCTACGTATGACACTTCAGAAATACTCAACCTCAGACGTAGCAAATGTAGCGTCTATAATATAGCATCATCGCTTTCTTCTCCGTATTACTCCCTTTTTGCACACAATAAGCGGCTTAGACGGCTATCAGTGGCCATTTCGGTATGTTTCGGTGTTGGCTGTCGCGTTAAGCTGATGGATTTGGACAGGCCAGAGGCGCGTGATGACATCGGTAACGCGCACTGCTGCCGCATTAGACGAGTGATCGCTGTACTGTCGACTGTCAACTCGAGCTGTACTTCCGGGCGTTATATGCGTGTTTCAGGGTGGTGGTGTATTTCTACACAGATAAACCGGTGTACAGAGCTAGTCTGCGGTGAGGTGATTCCAGCAGCGGAAGCCGCAGTGCTGCACCACTGCACAGTGCACACCTGGTGATCAAACATGACCTCAGTCGATCGTGAGTCACTATGTGAAACATTCGGTTTAATCCTCCGCTTCCCTTTCCTATCGGTTCCCATAAGAGCGGGAGGGACTTCACTGAGATGTGAATGCGTACAAGATGAACTGTCGTATGATGAACAAAATAGACTTCGATGAAACAACAATACATCTTTTCAATTGAGCTTATCAACTAGGATTTTCCAGTTGTATATAATTTCGTACATCATATTACACACTACACAGTGGACATCTGCAATATTCTGGGCTATCAATATTTCCCTATCGTTTCCGGCTTTGTATTTATTTAGCAGACCTCCTTCGATAGCTAGGACATTATTCACACTTAATTTCAGCCACTAAGGGACAAATATTTGTCAATCGAAATGATTAGAAACACTTGAACTTCCAGACTCCAAATCCGTAAGCGCTGTTTTAAGATCAAATAATGAGCAGCTGTTTTAATGAGTGCTGTTTTAAGATCAAATAATGAGCAGCCCAAAATGAGAATTAACATAACTTATAACGGCGGCGTCTTGTTAGTTATTGCGCAACGCGGTCACATAAGCGATTGGCCAACTGACATTGAGTGATGATCATTGCTGTCAGTCCCGGTTCTTGATTGACACGCTCCGTATACATGGCTGCTGAATAAGAGGCGTACTAATAATACAATAAAAAAAACGTTAATATTGATTTCGCATTGAGTGACATTTAATCCGGTAACTAAATTAATATATGATCTAAAGAGTGAACGTTATATTTCGGCATTCAAAGGCATGTCATTGCTGATTTATGTATGTACAATGTACATACATACATATACATAATTATATGGTCAAGAAAGCGAACTTTTTAAAGCGTGTCCCGCGTAGGAAAAATACGACAAAGTGTCAATACTTGCCACAGGAAACATTAACATATACGTCTTATCCTGTCGAAGTGACACATTTATGGGCAAGTAAAGACGAGTATGCAGCGTGCTCTGCGCCTGAACAGGCCTGAACGGATCAGCCGGGGTAATCTGTAAAACCAACAGGCTAGCTCCCTTCTTAACTAATACCTTTCGAATATACGCCGAGACAAAGTGTCAGTATGGTAAACACCTTACCCGTGTCAATGGTACGTTCTTTGCTCAATACACTCTGTAACAGCGCCGTCACCATTGTTGAGCGATTAGGGTCATGGTAAAGTGACATGCACAGTTGTTTTAAGTGTGAGCATCAAAACCGGGGAATTGTTGTGTCTGCTCAGGACGTTTTTGTTAACGGCAATCGACGTGTGAGTCTAATTCGCCTGTTTGACACGTGGGATATGAGTCAATGAGTCGTAATCTGCTGAATCCCACAGCACACAGCACAGCACAGCACAGCACACACAGCACACACAGCACACACAGCACAGCACAGCACACACAGCACGCACATCACACAGCACAGCACAGCACAACACAGCACACACAGCACACACAGCACACACAGCACACACAGCACACACAGCACACAGCATAGCACAGCACAGCACACACAGCACAGCACATGAAGGAACCACTGCGCTGTAATGTGTTGCTGGCAATGTACCGAAATTTACAATGAGCTGAAAAATGCAGAATCTATTTGACGTGCATGAATATGTTGAATTTATTAACGAGTTATCATTAAAGAATTGCGGATCAGGGGGTTAAAGACAAAATGTGGATAATGCAAAACCTTTCACCCGTGCATTAGGTCTGGCCGGAACAAAGTACAAGTCGATTATTAAAATTGAGTACCAAGCGATCAAGAAGCGGCAGTTCGGGTCTAGGATTGCTCGGCACAACATTTGTAAATCGATACTCAGCCTTAAAGCCATCCTGATCCACTTTTAGGAAAACTCTGAGCTGCGAGGTAAGTTGCGTCAACGAATGGTGCTAGTTGCAAAGCCCACGTTGAAGTTTACTTATTTTCATCCGATGACTTGGTGCTATCTCTATAGCCACCCGTGCAGTCTCTCTAAACGCGAGGGACCTACCCTTGTAGTCTCTCCCTTCACAAAGTACCGGTATGTTTCCTTTTTAATTCACCTATTTAGTCTCCAATCTATGATTCATGGCATCACGTTTAATTGTTACAGTTTAGTTACAGTTTCAATAAATCTATTGTCTCGCAAAGTTCTACCAAATATATCATACTTGTTCTACACGTAACCATTTTTTTTAAGTACTGGTCATGGCTGAAACTAGCACAGTACCATGTTCACCGCACTTAGTGCCATACTTGAACACAACTTGAACAGACCTGACGTTTGCATCTCTAGTTTGCAAGTATATTGTAATGGTTATAGTTATTATCGCCGTGTTATTTTTACAGGGCATATAAGGAGGACAATAGTTACCCCCAAGGCAATGGCATATTTACGTGTCAGTTAGTCAGCTTATATGAGTCCTCAGCTATTCAGCATTATCAGCTAGTTTCGACAATATGCAATAATCGACAAATTAAATCGACAATATGCAAATAACTGTTCTGCACCGTAGCCGGGCACAGCCGCTCTTATATACAATAAACCATGGTTGTTTCCACATGCAACTAGTTCTATTTTAATTCCAAGATATCAATTTGATTATGTTTTGATTTTAATAAGTGAAAATACGAACAAAAGGTGAAAATGATATAGAAGCGATACAATGACTGCATGTACTACCCCACGGCAGCGAAGTAAAAACATTGGTCAGTAATGTACGCTCAGCTGGTCAGCTATGCTCGCAGAGGTCAACAATGCCAGACGCTTATGGCAGGCACACGCAAAAACCGACTACATACTAGCGCGAGCGGACAATATGTCGAGTGATGTCCCTTGAGCTGTCGATCCGCCGGTGAATGGGACAGTCGGTAGTTGTGTGAGACCACAAGGCAGTCAGCTCTTCTAAGAGCACAAAACCGCGGAGATCCCTCCCCAGCGTGGGCACGGCTACAGGAGTATCTCAGTCATGCGCTGCGGTTCGCCAGAGCAAACTATCCCGCTAGAGCCGGATGTCAGCCAAGTTAGAGGCGGACACTGAAGGTGTGGTATAGATGGTTCCTGCTTGATGTGAGCGAATAACGGCCATGCAGAGCAAAAAGAGAGTTGAGGTGAATTTATTAATTCGTACCACTTAACATCATAGCAAAGATAACTAGAATAATATGTTTTATCTACATCATTAAGTATTGCTCGATGTATTTTGAACAAAAATCAGATTTAGATACATGATAAATAAATACTAAAGAGGATATTTATTATCTACATTCAGAATACCCAACAAATACTGACCACCGCAACAACGCAGATTAATATATCTGGATATAATTGATCGTATATTAAATCAAGTTACATTCAGTCAGTTATTTATTTAGGAACCATCCACAACGTGGCTATTACGGTTCCTGTACATGTGGTGAAAACATCTGTAGTACACGACACAATTAAAACCAGTTTGCATAGGCACTGATGGAAAATAGCTTGCCGGACTATTTGGTGGCACTCGCTCACGTCACGCACTCGGTTATTGCCAATGCGGCTACAAACGCGCGCCTGGACTGGTTTTTCGGCCTGGCTTTCACGGCTGGTGGCAGCGCATTCCACGTGCCGACGGCTCGGTGCGATAAACTCTTCTGGGTCTGACCCAGTCTACATTTCGGGAGATGAAGGTCTCCGGCGTCGGCAGCCCTAGAGCTCCAGGCCGACAGTCAGACCGCTTGGTAAACATGTTACGCAGCGCATTCGATTGTTGTGGAACAGTTGTCGATAGCAATGAATATACTTTGTCTTCGGGATCACCGATGGCGCCACACGTCACACGATGGCTGATGGCAAAACAAAAACAAATTTCATACCATGCAGTCTCGATGGCGCCAATTGTTTGCACCAAATAACATTACTAAACGCCCGAGTAATCCATAAATCTGTAGGATTGTTTTGACACTCTTGAGTACCATTCTAAACTGTTGACATTGGGTGAGGTCAGGCAACAGAGGTCACGCGGTCAAACTGCCGAGTACGGCAAGAAGGCACTTTGATGTATGTCTTACTGCCGAGTACGGAAAGAAGGCACTGAGATGTATGTCTTACTGCCGAGTACGGAAAGAAGGCACTTCGATGCATGTCTTACTGCCGAGTACGGCAAGAAGGCACTTCGATGCATGTCTTACTACCGAGTACGGCAAGAAGGCATTGCGATGCATGTCTTACTACCGAGTACGGCAAGAAGGCATTGCGATGCATGTCTTACTACCGAGTACGGCAAGAAGGCACTTCGATGCATGTCTTACTACCGAGTACGGCAAGAAGGCACTTCGATGCATGTCTTACTACCGAGTACGGCAAGAAGGCATTGCGATGCATGTCTTACTACCGAGTACGGCAAGAAGGCACTTCGATGCATGTCTTACTACCGAGTACGGCAAGAAGGCACTTCGATGCATGTCTTACTACCGAGTACGGCAAGAAGGCACTTCGATGCATGTCTTACTACCGAGTACGGCAAGAAGGCATTGCGATGCATGTCTTACTACCGAGTACGGCAAGAAGGCATTGCGATGCATGTCTTACTACCGAGTACGGCAAGAAGGCACTTCGATGCATGTCTTACTACCGAGTACGGCAAGAAGGCACTTCGATGCATGTCTTACTACCGAGTACGGCAAGAAGGCATTGCGATGCATGTCTTACTACCGAGTACGGCAAGAAGGCACTTCGATGCATGTCTTACTACCGAGTACGGCAAGAAGGCACTTCGATGCATGTCTTACTACCGAGTACGGCAAGAAGGCACTTCGATGCATGTCTTACTACCGAGTACGGCAAGAAGGCACTTCGATGCATGTCTATCAGCCTGTATGTTTCGTCTAGAAAGCTTATAGCTTATTTTAGAACATAGTTAAATACAAATTAAGTGATGGGTAAAAATAGGTAAACTGGCGTAAAAGCGTACACACTGACCGTTTTCTTTTATTTAGAAAGGCCATAAGTCAATTAGTTTAATCGACTTTATTGACTTCATAGTTGGATAATAAGTCGAATAAAAAATGTATGTATACATTTATCGTAAAGGTAGTCATATTCTTAATTCCAGAAAACCCAATGCATCATCAAGATATATGATGTTTCATGTTTTAGTTGCTAAAAAAAACAGTTAGATGATAGTTCGATAGCAGGGTCTATTGTGACAAATTCAACATATAGTTTGCCTTCTGTTTACGAGATTTTACGAAGTAACTCAAGAGACGAAGAATTCCCTTATTAGCTCACGTGTTACCTAACTGGTCCTGCACATGTTCTACAATACGTTATACTTACGTGTATTAGACTTAAAGGGAATAGGTCACCTTTAATGGGGGTTTGAACTGAGATAGCATATTTGTAGAGCAGATCGAAAAATGGGTTGTGGTGAAAGAATTACCTCGCTACGCCAAGTAATTTCGAAACAGGACTAGTGGGCCCCTTTTAGAAGACTGTTTCGGGGCGGTTTCGGGGCACGAAAGACTCCCCCGCGCCCCGAAACAGACCCGAAACAGAGTCTTCTGAAAGGGGCCCACTAGTCCTGTGTCGAAATTACTTAGCGTAGCGAGGTTTTTCTTTCACCACAACCCATTTTTCGATCTGCTCTAGAAATCTGCCATCTCAGTTCAAAACCCCATTAAAGGTGACCTTTAACAAGGGAAATCCCTTTAACAAGGGATGCTTTGTTTGGTCTTCTCTTTTTCCTTCCTTCTCAATCGCTGTGTTCTTTACTCTTCCTAATGTCTTGGTAGAAGTGAAGATAACGGATGTAAAATGGCATCTTCATGAAAGGTGGCGGCAAGTTCAATGATATATAAGGCACAGTAGCAACGCCACTTGTATCCAATATGCTTTACAATGACAGGAGCAGGGCGGACAGGGTGATAGGACAAGAAAGCAGCGCTAGATGGAAAAATCCCAGACCGTTTGTAGGATGTATGGGCTTATGAAAGGAGAGGCCCAAGCGTGACTAGGTGGAGGAATATCGTGCTGATTGCATCTAAGCTGCAGCGGACGTGACTGACTCAGACGACATCATCACATGAACGCGGTCAGGACAGCACAAGTTAAGTGAATAACAAAGAAAAAAGACGGATGTCACGTGCTAGCCTAACCATGAATGGGTGTAAAATGAGGCGTCTAGGTAGATCAGATGTTAAATGGCAAGTACTTCGGGTAACGCCCAGCTCATCTCATTCTGAAGATATGTTGTAACTAAAAAGGCTTTGGTTTATCAAAGCCACAATCACATATAAAACTGAGCTGTTCTCCCCAGCAAAGTTTGCATAGTGCGCGCTGTGCATTTGAATAAAGAAATGAATGGCATTACCGAAATATGCAGAATGAAGTTAACTTGCAGATATAATAGCCGTTTTCACGAAGGATTATTGGGCTGAAAAGATTCTGAAAAGTTTTAAAGGTTTTGGTATACAAGTCTTAGTATAAAAGTATTCAGTATACAAATCTTATAAAAGTCTTAAAACGACTCATTTTAAGACTTTATAAGACTTTTATACTTAATACTTTTATACTAAGACTTTTATACTAAGACATTTATACTAAGACTTTTATACCAAAACTTCTTTAAAACTTTTCAGAAACTTTTCAGAATCTTTTCAGTGCAATAATCCTTCGTGAAAACGGATAATTACCGAGCGCCCGTGAGGTTTCTCGTCAACTTACTAGACAAATTTACATTTGACCCGGCCCGACCCGGCCCGGCCTGACCCGACCCGGCCCGATCCGGCCCGACCCGGTCATACAGACGCTTTTTCGGAAGCTAATAACTTTGTAACCACTGCTCCAATTGAGATTGGGTTTTCACCATTGGATAGGTCCATCAAATCAATTTTGTTTTTGGTATGATGCGTTCTGATAGAGGTGGTACCACAGCGCGTGGCAGTTGGCACACGCGAACGTCGAAATGAGCAAAAAACGTTACTAAATGATCCTTGATAAAAAATGGCTGTATTAATCTAAGCATTGATTTATACGCTGAAGCAATCAGCGCTCAGGACGTACTCCCTTTTGGCGGATTTGAGAAAGGAGATCATGAACAATTCAATGCAACTTAATTTTCATGTTGGCATGCATTGCGGCCTGGCAATCTTTCTGGAGGACTAAAATGACTATGTGTTACTACCACGTGTGCTCCCTTACCGTTTCATATTTCAAACCTGTTTTAGCTTTACCAGAGCGCGCTCGCTCGGTCATCGCCCAAAAAGGCGTTTTACTGGTGTAAAATAATGTCACTTTACGTTGTGACACCTCACGCATCAAACGTGACATTTATGTCACAAAAGACGATTCAATGTTAAAGGTAAAAAGTGTTGCAATCTCGTGCGTTCACGATACAACACGAGATACCAAACCAAAGAGTGCAATGCACAGCCAATGTTTAAGTTATCAAACTAACACATTTGCTCATGAAATAAATTCAACAAGTAACACAACTTAACAAATCTTCAAAATGGGACTATATGAAAAAATAATGCAAATATTTATATTTAATTTGTATCCGAAGGATAAATAAGGAACATTTCATTAGAAATTCCTGTTGTTTTTAAATGGACATATCTGGTAGATTCAAACCCAACCTTTCTTTCACCGACCAAGTCTTCAATTAATCTATTTCATTTCGCAAAGCTGCCGCATGCCTCACTGTCTCCCGATTGCCTAGCTGGATCAGGACCTGACTGTGCATCTCTGAGCCCAGGGGATCCCTCCGTGGCTGATGTGTACACCCCCAGCTATGTGCTGAGCCTGATCGGGTCGAGGGTCGGGGGCCGCGCTCCCGGCGCCGGGGCGCTGTATATAAGCGGCCGCCGGCCTCCGGCAGCCACCAGTCTGCGATACAAGCCTCTGCCGCATCTGTCCAGTGTGGTCTGCCGTGCCTCGCCAGTATGAAGCTGGTAAGTGGTGGCCGGGTGCCGTGATCGGTAACGGGGGCCGGTAGCCGAGGCCGGTGGGTGCTGGCTGGGACCAGCCTCGGCGCCGAGCCGAGTCGAGCCGCGCCGTACCGAACCGTGCTGCGTGGGGCCACGCTGCGACGTGCCGTGCTGGGCCGTGCCAGGCCGTACCTCGGAAGTACCCCGGCGTGCTCCTCCGCACATGCCTGGCAGGCCAGCGCACATGCCGACAGTGGGTGTCTACTGGCAGGCTGACAGCAACTCTCCCTTCGTCAAAATCGTTCGAATGTGAATCCGCCGTACTTTACCAAGCCCACGTTTAGAATGTGCTTCAGTTTGTAGTGGTACGGGGTATAGTGATACGGTTGTCTTGATTACGGCATTGGCAGTAACGGCTGAACACCGTTTTTAATTAACTAATAGCCTAGCAGAGCTGTTTCGTTAGCTTGCTCCGTGATGAAAAGGAGCGTTTTTATGATTCATAGCAATCCGACGAGCATGTCATTCTCACAGAACCTTTAGGCGACGGTTCTCGGTATTTGTACTTTTTTGGTTGAACAAGAGACTCATTATCTATTTATCAATCGTCTCCCTTGTCACTGTTTTGTTTCGTTGGCATTGAGCACTAGTTATCGATTAGTATTCCAACAGATATCAATTATTTAAATTAAAAGCCGTCTCGCTTAGTTACTTACAGCGTGGCAAATGTACATACTGTACACCACAAAATGCTAACATAACTTCAAAATATGTGACGCAGAAGATAAAAGCCACATGGCAAAGAAATGTGCGTTCAGTTTTACGGACTCAGTGTTTGTGTATTTTTTAGACAGTGCGTGTTGTATTCTACGGAGCATTGCTCAATCCCTGGTATGCCTGCCGTGTCTTACGTGTGATGTGCTCCACAGATTATTGCTCTGTGCCTTGTGTGTCTGGCGGTTGCCGACAAGTCTGCTCGGATCAGGAACTATCAGTACGGAATCGAGGAGGATGGCTCCTACGAGGCAACGTAAGTCATAATTATATGTGAACCTGGATGCCATTTTTCTTGGTCCGTTAGCATCAAATTCCTGTACTTTCCATGCGCGGAAAATATAAACGTTTTAAATAATACAACGATATTCTAAAGATATTTGGCGATATTATATATCAGTGGAATGTCGAAAGTCACACACTAAAAATCAGCTGAAACAAAGAATATCTGTGAATACTAAAACGATATAATCTTTCTCTTTCAAAAAGTTTTGCTACGTATTTTGCTGATGATATAAAACAAAATTGGAAACCTAATAATAATTGCAGAACATTACTAATGTCATGGTATTAAAATAGTGCCACATTTTTGCTGGGCTCAAACAAATATATATATATATATATATATATATATATATATATATATATATATATATATATATATATATATATATATATATATATATATATATATATATATATATATATATATATATATATATATATATATATATATATATATATATATATATATATATATATAACTGCAATATGCTGCATTTGAGTAGACGCCGTTACGATATAATACATACATTACTTTAGGACTACCAATAACGTGATAACAGCACGCTAATTTTGACCCACCAAAATGGTGTATTCTCCAATGTTCTTTTGGTTCTGGTTGCAATCGCAACAAAACATACAATTTACTTCCCGGTGTTGTCCATCTCCAACGATGGAATGTTATGTATCTGATAGGCATTTGCCTGCAATGACCATCTCTTTCAGTTCTGTGAATTCATGCATGTGCATCAGTCTATTCTGTCTCTATCTCAGTCTGTGTGTCGTTTTCCATATCACACGAAAACATTCCTACGTGTGTAACTGCGGTTTGTAGAACAGTTATATTTAAACGATTTCGTTTTGTGGCCGTATGAGTAATCCACCTCACTTCAGCGCGACTTGAATCGTGGGTGTCAGAATAGCTGTTTTCAGTTGAGTCTGACCTAACCGAGGCCGTCTGGAGGCCGGATTGATCATAGGTTAGATAGAGGGATGGTACTTACTTACTTACATTGCCTCGTAGGAGCCATCCTCCACGATTCCGTACTGATAGTTCCTGATCCGAGTAACATGGTAAGCACGTGCCCCGCGTCTCTCTCCGTGTGCTGTCCCGTGCCGCGTCCCGTGCCGCGTCACGTGCCGCGTCACGTCTCGCGTCACGTCTCGCGTCCCGTGTCGCGTCACGTCTCGCGTCACGTCTCGGCTCGTGTCACACCCGTGTCGTGTTTTCTGCCACACACGAGGGTGGAGTCGCAGGCAGCACGTCTGAATGCCAAAACAGACCGCGTCCTCCGAAAGTCATTAATCTGCAGAGCACGATACGTTCGCATTCCAGTACCGGCTTACCCCGGCCTCCCGTCCGTCCAGTCGGGCCCTGTGCCAGCCTTGGTTCGTTGGAGTTGCGGGGTATGAGCAGCGCAGGCGCAGTATGGCTCAGTGCTGACCCGACCACTCCCCTCCCTCCCCCTATCTTCCTCTCCCAGACCGCCTCATGGTCGCCTTCTAAGAGGCTGTTGACCCACCTCCGACCCCTCCCCTCCCGTCCATCCCTCCCCTCCCCTATCCTCCCCTCCTAGACCGCTCATGGACCGCTTCTTAGAGACAGTTGACCCACCTCCGATCCCTCCCCTCCACCCCTCCCCTATTCTCCTCCCCCAGACCGCCTCATGGTGGCTTTCTTAGAGGCAGTTGACCCACCTCCGACCCCTCCCTCCCCTCCCCTCCCCTCCCAGATGGCCCATGGTCGACTTCTTAGAGACAGTTGACCCACCTCCGACCCCTCCCCTCCTCTCCCCTCCCTCCCATATCCTCCCCTCTAAAATCGCCTCATAGTCACCTTCTTAGAGGCTGCATTGCGCAACTTGGATGGCAGAAAACCCCCATGTAGGATTAGCCAGGTTCGCACCGCGCCACGGCCGACCATAAAAGACATGTCACATGGAACGCTAAATTGACATCAGTGTCAAGGCTTACTTTGCATATTCGCGTTTTCTTTGGAGCGCCACCCCGACGTGCACTAAAGTGAAAGGATAATTTACGGCGTGCTAAAATGCGACGCGGGAGGCTGACTAGTGTCCGGCTGTGTGTTTAATTCGTGTTCACTAACATAAACGCCGGCACGCGCGGAGGAGGGGTACTAAGATGGGATGCGCGAGTGAGAATATGCCGACCAGATGGGTCTACTCTGACCTCTCTCTTTTTTCATTCGCAGGTACGAAACCACCAACGGCATCCGTGCCAGCGAAGACGGCATCTCTTACCCTGGCAACGTGCCCGAGACTGGCAACTACGTGAGGAGCGGTTCCTACTCGTACGAGTGGGAGGGCGTCACCTACACTGTCATCTGGACGGCTGACGAGAACGGCTTCCACCCAGTTGGTGACCACCTGCCCGATTACAGCCACACCCGGGAGCATATCGGATCTGTATCGGACCACGAGTAGAAAATATATATGTAAACAAAAACATAGCAACTATATGCTTCCTGTGGCCTCTGGTGGCGTTTGTTCAAGTTGTGATACACTAACCTCATGAGTTTTCATATATACTTGTATCGTCTTCGTACCGGCGTCCACGTCTGTTGTTGGTCCGTGTGACGGTGTTGTGTTCGTCCCTTTCCGTCCCTATACGTTGATGTCCTTTGTTCGTTGTCCTGTGCCGTGTCGTCGAATTGTCATAGAGTCATTGCCACCAATACATTGTTACTTGTAAGAAATGGCGATGTTTTAGTGCGCAGACGCAGAGCGAGGCGAGTGTCGAAGTTTTAGAGTAGTGACAGGTGCAATGTGCATATAATGCCATCAAAACAGGAACCCATACATTACTATAGGTACTCTAAAAGGATCCAATAGCTGCACTTCAAGACCCAAAGTACGCAAATAAAATGGCATTGCAGCCTTAGGTTTCAGTGCAAAGATACAAATTATTAAAGCACAATGCAATGAAGTTGTTTGATCACTTACACCAGAAAGCTTGCTATATACTGTTTATAATACAAACTCTATTCTTTAGCCGGTCTCCTTTACAACCCATGGCACTCGGCTGGCTCGCTCTGAACAAGAGGTCGTTAACCAAACTTAACATTTCCGAAAATGTTCATCCGCTTCTGGAGTTAAAACCATTAACGTAAAATCGTTATAAAAACAGTTAACAGAAATAAAGTTGAATATTAATCGCTAAATCAATGTAGAGCCAGAGCTTCCGGATTTACCTGATGGGAGAACGTGTACCGACTATAGTTACGTTGAATACATATAATGTTTCAGAGTAGATCATTCTCTTTTGCTTTTAATTTGCTAGCTCTTCATGGAGGCTGTTTAAAGCTGTGTTTTGATAAAATGCGAAAAAGTGCACAGCTGAACTTTAAATTATGATTGCGCATGATGGACACTGAAACTTTACTAGCAAATCCACAGAGTAAAGCCGATCTGTGGCAGACTGATTTCCGTTTTTATCGTGGGGAGAGGAGAAATGCGCAGCAGATACGGTGCCTTTCAACACATGGAATCAACAATATGGGTGTGGTCTTTGCATGCTCAACTGCGAGCAACTCACGGCGGAAAGCATAGTTTCGAAAGCCAATCGGGAGGAGAACCAAAATTATCGCGTCCATTCAATGATGTTTGTCTGAGAACGCAGTCAATGGTGAGGTAAGGTTCATACTGCTATATCGATACAATAGACACGAATGTCAGGTAACAAACGAATTCAAAGTAAAAACGGTGCACAGATTACAGAACCGTGATGAACGAAAATGCAGAATAGAATACGAAGATGCAGAATAGTTGTAGCGGCCCACACAACAAATGACCTGACATGACCTGACATGACCTTCTTGGAAGTTGGGTGTTTCTAGGACATTTTGTGCCGCTGATTACGATTTTGGCACCCATTAAGCATTATGATATGCTCATTCGCGATTCTAGCCCGATTAAATTCAATTTATACGCATTTACAATTTGGTTGAATTTTGGGTCATTGACATGACCTCAGAGGTCACCTAATGACCTAGGACCTTAAAATCAGGTATCAATGGCTTCCTCTCGTGACAAGCAACACGCTGGTTTTTGCATAGAAGCTCTAGCCCAATTAGGAGCGATACGCTAGTGGGGGTTGTACCCCCCCCCCCCCCCTTGCACGGTCACGCACTGATCGGACGCTGCACGGGTGAGGGTTAAAGGGAATGTTTCACCTTTGTATTGGTTTTGCACTGAGATAGCCATTATCTTTGGCCGTTATTGAAATATCGAAAATACTAAGGTCATTTTCCCCAAAACTTAGCCGTTTTTAAGCAATTTAATTTATAGTTTGCAAAATGGGGTCTAGGCTAGTGCCGTCGCTTATTCTGTTTAAAGCTGTGTTTAAAGATGCGTTGTGATAAAATGCGAAAAAGTGCACAGCTGAACTTTAATTATGATTGCGGATGATGGGCACTGGAACCTTACTAACAAACCAGCGCATATTCGACAACTTTCAGAAAGATGAAACATTCCCTTTAGGTAAAGCAGAATCAGGATAAATATATGTATAGCTCCAGCGTTAAATTCTAAGTGGTTTACCGGGAAAAACTCCAGTGACGATGGCCAGCGTCCCTCGAACGTCCGAGTGCAGTGACAGGAAAATAGTCACAGTATGCTGCATCAATTATACGTCTTCTCACAACATTTCAATTATGTCATGCCATTTTTGGTGCAAGAACGATAAATGTTTGACAAATCTTAGAAAGACGAGTTTTGAAGAAAATTGCAAATACTAAACGGCAAAGGAAAGGAAATTGCATTTTCTTTAAAATGTCGATCTCGGATTTCCACAATTTTAAGCTTTTGACCACAAAAATATAAAACTTTTTTTCAGGAAAATCTCTACAAATATAAATTTGCAAAGATATTTAAAAACCTGAATATATCTTTGGGAACCAAGTACGGACGATGCACAAACAAAATTTGAAAGCAATGCCTTTTGACTAGATACATACCAATAAATGCCAGAACGGTATTTCTCAGACAAAACTGGCCTAGAAACATGCATTTTTATTTATATTAATCAATTTTAAATTTCCTTGAATATTTTTCAGCACTGTTTTGAGAGACATGATCAAAATAAGAATGACTAACCTACGTGATTGTATTATAGTGTATTAAGTGGTGCGTGATAACGCCTCACTTAATACATTATTCGTATGATTATCCTTGGTCGAAGGGTTCCACATCCTGCTGCACATTCTATTTCAACGAAGCCCACCTGTGCATGCCAATTTTGAGATGAGCGAACATCCAAAGGCCGGTTCTGGTACACTGCTGGTTGCACTTCTACAGATTGTCTTAAGATAGTCATATGCATAGACCAAGCCAGCACTCACCGCTGCTATGACTCACAGCCAATGGCTAGGCTGAAATCCTCGACGGAATGTAGCGTGTCTTTGATTACCATGTTACCAACATAGCTGAACGGTTCGTCATGTGGCTAAGAAAGGTTGGTGTCTCAGTAACGCTATCGTCAGAAAGTTCACATTTATACGAAAATGCTCTTGTTATATGAACTTTTCAAGCCTCAAGAAAAAGTAATGAACTAGTTAATTTGCAATGTGTTTCAATACAAATTAGTTAACAAGCTGCGAATACTGGATGAATATTCAAATAGCGTTTTATCGTACCACATAAATGACGGCTCTTACAACGCTGATCAATTTGGTTACCTTTGCGGTTATCATTTACAATCAGAGGCCAATTTCACAAAGAAGTTAGTAATTACAAATGCTTGCAATTACAAACGCAACACTATTGCAAACCTCACAAAAAGCTATTTCACAAACATTCACCACCTCTGAATTACCAATAGTAAATAAGATTGTAAACAAAAATGTTAGTACAGCTGAAAAGTTTGCAATCAAGAATGTTTGTATTAAAGTTGATGCTAATGAAAAATAATATGATTGTTATAAAATTGATGTAACAAATATTTACACCGTGGTTTATTTTTTTATTCAAAATAAACTTAGTTATAGTGATAATTATATTTTAATATTTGTTTTTAAATCGGAATGCAAACTATGACCGTAAAAATAAGTATTGGTAAGCACTAAGCAGGATTTTCCCATTCACCGGGTTCCGGGCATAACAACAAAACTACTCTCAAAAGAAAGATCGTTGAATTTTCTCGACCATTTTTTCACCTAACCCAGCCAATTTCCTACGGCGTAAAGTGTGAAGGTTCACTGTACAAGACATATTTGACCGCTGCAATTCTATTGCCATGCGGTGTATCCGCGCGGAGGAGTTGAATACGTTGAATATGTTTCGGAGTAGATAATTCCTTTTTGCATTTACATTATTAATACTCTTCATGGAGGCTCTTTAAAGCTGTGTTGTGATACAATACGAAAAAGTGCACAGCTGAACTTTTAATTATGATTGCGAATGATGGACACTGAAACCTTACTAACAAATACACAGAGTAAAGCCGATCTGTGGTAGACTGATTTCCGTTTGTATCGTGGGGAGAGGAGAAATGCGCAGCAGATACGGTGCCTTTCAACACATGGAATCCAAAATATGGGTGTGTGCTTTGCATGCTGAACTGCGAGCAACTCACGGCGGAAAGCATAGTTGTTCATGTTTTCGGAAAAGTATTTCTGGAGGCCTCCTGTCACCCCATTTGAATCTTATATATCGGCACATTTATCTATTATTGGTTTAAACAAATACAATTTGTTAATGAAGAAGCCAATGCATTTGTCAAATTATGATGTACATACGTAATAAGCTAAAACTTTAAAATCAGAAATGATTGGCTTAAATTATGGAAAACTTTGCCCTGAGAAAAATAATTCCAAAAACAAAAACAGATAACAGGCATCATGTAAAAAGCAAACATGCCGCATCATTGCGCGTAGCAACGCGCAAATACGATGCAATTCATCAAGATCCCTGATCCTGATGAGATTATCTTCCGTCTTGGCAGGGCTTTGCTTAATTTTCGTCCTTGTAACCAGTGCGACGCAATAGCCGTGCATGTAATGAGCGGCTTCATAGGATCATCAAAGACGCCCGAATCCTGAATGCAGCGGGAAACATTTCCTCCATGAAGAGGTTCGCCCTTCGTTTGATTTTCTCGCTTCCTGTTCTTCCTGCTTCTGAATTGAGGGTATATGTGGGTTGGTAGGGTATATGTGTAATGTGAAACAAAGAAAGCATGTCCAACACTTTACCAGAGCACTGCTGCTCTCTGATATATCCATTGTCTCGGGCGCCTTCATTACCACCCTCCCCTCCGCCACCCCAACCCAACCCCGAGGGAAGTGAGGGAACCGGATCGGATCATGTTCTTGCGGCCCGGCACCACGCATCAGGCACCTAGGTATCAGGTTGAGGCACTTATTCGACATTCGTTCCTTGCTCTACCGAGGGACGGGAGAGTCAGATGATGGGATGAGAATGTGATCCGTGCTGTAGAGAAGTGAATTAACGAATGAAGAGACAATTTAAACTTGGAGAATCATTTGGTAATTCGCATTATAAAAGCTATCAAAGTGATATATAGTTTAACTTTACAATTAATTAACGATTAAACTTTGCGAAATTTCCGCGAGAACGTTACGTCAAGAAAGGGTGAATTTGTTAAGAAACGTATCAACGGTTTAACGAAAGCGCACCCAACTCTGCTCAACATTGTGTGGGCCGCTAAAACTCTTCTGCATCTTCCTTTTCGGAATTTCGTTCATCACGGTTCTGTGCACCGTTTTTACTTTGAATTCGTTTGTTACCCGACATTCGTGTCTATTGTATTGATATAGCAGTATGAACCTAATGCCACAATTGACTGCGTTCTCAGACAAACATCATTGAATGGACGCGATAATTTGTGTTCTCGCGATTGGCTTTCGAAATATTTTTCGTATCGAGATGGAAAGGTGACAATCTAATAGAGTCGAAATTGAAAACAGTCGAAAGCTACAAACAAGAAGACGACCCTAAATCATGCCTATGATTGATAATTTACGGCACCGTATCAGGTTACGATCAAGTCAGTGTAACATGTATGTAGACATGAAACATGGAGGCATAGACATGTACACTGTATGCCTACATGAAACATGTAGGCATATGGGAAACCTTACCTATCCATCTAAAACGTTACATCTATCCATCCATCCATCAATAGCGTTGTCTACAATACAATATTTAACGTTCATTACGTTAAAATTGTATACTTTCGGAACAGTTTCAAAATTGATAATTAATTGTCACGAATTTGTTATGCATGTTTGGGATAAACCATTTAAAATCATTGCCAAATTGAACGTTGCAGATTTTCCCGGTGGGTGCGTGATAACGCCTCATTTAATACATTATTCGTATGATTATCCTTGGTCGAAGGGTTCAAATAGTCCTGAGCATTACCCTCAATGCAACATATCATGCTGCACATTGTATTTCAACGAAACTCACATGTGCAATGTGCATGCCAATATAGAGATGAGCGAACATCCAAAGGCCGGTTCTGGTACACTGCTGGTTGCACTTCTACAGATTATCTTAAGATAGCCATATGCATAGACCAAGCCAGAACTCACCGCTGCTATGACTCACAGCCAATGGCTAGGCTGAAATCCTCGACGGAATGTAGCGTGTCTTTGATTACCATGTTACCAACATAGCTGAACGGTTCGTCATGTTGCTAGGGAAGGTTGGTGTCTCAGTAACGCTCTCGTCAGAAAGTTCACATTTATACGAAAATGCTCTTGTTATATGAACTTCTCAAACCTAAAGGAAAATGTATGAACTAGTTAATTTGCAATGTGTTTCAATACAAATTAGTTAACAAGCTGCGAATACTGGATGAATATTCAAATAACGTTTTATCGTACCACATAAATGACGGCTCTTACAGCGCTGACAAATTTGGTTACCTTTGCGGTCATCATTTACAATCAGAGGCCAATTTCACAAAGAAGTTAGTAATTACAAATGCTTGCAATTACAAACGCAAAAAAATATTGCAAACCTCACAAAAAGCTATTTCACAAACATTCACCACCTCTGAATTACCAATAGTAAATAAGATTGTAAACAAAAATGCAGAGAAGTTTGCAATCAAGAATGTTTGGATTAAAGTTGATTGTGATGTAAAATAATATGATTGTTGTAAAAATTGATGTAACAAATATTTACACCGTGGTTTATTTTTGTATTCAAAATAAACTTAGTTATAGTGATAATTATATTTGAATTAAAATTTTATCGGAATGCAAACTCTGACCGTAAAAATAAATATTGGTAAGCACTAAGCAGGATTTGCCCATTCACTGGGTTCTGGGCATAACAATATAACTACTCTCAAAAGAAAGATCGTTGAATTTTCTCAACCATTTTTTCACCTAACCTAGCCAATTTCCTACGGCGTAAAGTGTGAAGGTTCACTGCACAAGACATATTTGACCGCTGCAATTCTATCGCCATGCAGTTTATCCGCGCGGAGGCGCCCCTCACATCTCAGCGCAATCGGTAAGGTGCACTGGACTTCAAAGCTGGAGATCCCTGTTCGAATCTCTCGGGATTTTTTTTTCTTTCGGCAGCTATGCCTATGTATAAACTAAAACATTACTCTAACAACCTCGTCAAAGTAACAACCTCACCAAGAAAATAACCTCAACAGCAAAACAACGTCCACTATCAATGCAATCTCTGAAATTCAGAACCTCTGACCCACTGGAATTACAAGTATGTAATAACAAACATTTATTCATTTCCTTCATCCTTTGAGAAATAGAACATGTGCAATTGCAAACATTTCTACAAACAATATCTTTGCAAACTAGTATGCAAATAGTAAATTGAGATTTACTGCGCTCAAGTTATGTGAAATCCAAATTACAAACATGTGTAAACAAATATTTGTAATTGCAATTTATTTATTTTCCAATTACAAACTTTTTTGATTTGTGAAATTGGCCTCAAATTTGAAAATGTGTTTCAGGCAGCGTCAGTCCATTGGTCAAGGTGAGGTATAATAAATAATTTCCAACAAAGTTTAACTATTATAATGACGCAATTTTGTATCGCATTGAAACTATAGGGGTAGGATCAGGTCGCAGGTAAACATCAAAACATTTAAGTGTGTGGTTTATCATTTCCATTTGAATGTAGTGTTAAAATCAAATCACTATCACTAATAGTGCTGTCAACAGGGCGATGAATATGGTACATGAACAGAGGTTTGGTGTCGATATAAGGTCAAGGCCCAAGAGCTAATCACATCAGTCAATATTATTTACATTCATACAATATGTTTTAGACCATTGTTTCATAAATTAATTTACACATAGACGGTAATCGACAAAGTTTCTGTGATCCGGTGAAAAGTTTTAAAGATATAAAGTTAAGTTGAAATGAACAACTGGTCAAGCTAAGGCCGACTGAGTCAAATTATGGACCAGTTTTGTCTGAGAAGTACAATGATGTAATTCATAAGCTAATATATCGCGATTACATATACAAAAGTGAGAAGTTGAAATCTATATGGCTTTATGTCGGTGATAAAAATGTATCTCTTTAAAAGTTAAAAACAAAAATAATTCAATTCATATGTCATGTGTCTTTTTCAGATTCATACTTCATGAAATTGTTAAATTCATTCATAGATCAAACTGTCTGGATTTTTTTTAATTTATTTTTTGCACATCCATAATTGGTTCTCAAACATGTCTTCCCACTGAATTATATATATTTTTCGTAATTGATTATGAAGAAAATAGTCGGAAAAGTTTGTTTTCAAATCAGGGATTCAAGTGACTTCAAAATCTGATAAAAAGTAAAATAAATTTTTAATTGCTATGTTTTGACAACTTTTCCCAGTGACTTTCATGAAAACTCTACTCATTACGATTCACTAAGGTCTGGCTCAATTAAAGGGAATGTTTCACCTTTCTGAAAGTTGTCATATATACGCTGGTTGTAGTCGACAATATGAAGTAAGTGCTACTGAAAACGATGACGATATTTTCTCTCTCTCTCTCGAATAGTCACTTAACTTTATACAAATTAAGGTTTTAAATTTGGGATGATGACGTCATTATTGAGCTATAGAACGCCGCTACAAAGTAGGATTGGCTGACACAGTGGTTGTCAGCCAATCAGTGGCTGCACTAGCCTAGACCCCATTTTGTAAATGATAAATTAAACTGCTTAAAAACGGCTAAGTTTTGAAATGCTGTATATAATAAAGAATGTTATGTTTAGCACTGAATGCTTTATTAATTTCATATTATATAACATCGGCAGGGTTGGACAATAATTTCCCCAGTCAATAGGTTGTTACTCAGATGAATAACTCTAAATGAGTAGTGTAAAAAGTTGTTCAAATAAGCTTAGATTATAGTTCTGGCGATGAAAAAACAGAGACACAGCAGCAAACAGCACACGTTTCAGAAGAAAATAATCCTTTACTTCGCTTCTTAATAAATGTTCATTACCTCGTCACAGTGCATGTGAGAGCGACTGCAAATTGACAAAACTCACGCACCTCATACCACGTTGTGATATAAATACTAATTCCTTAAAGGGCATGTTTCACCTTTCTGAAAGTTGTCAAATATACGCCTGTTGTAGTCGAAAATATGAAGTAAGTGCTGCTGAAAACGATGGCGAAGCTTTCTAAAAGTCACTTGACTTTATACAAAAAATCAGTTTTCAAATTTGGGACGATGACGTCATTATTGAGCTATAGAGAGCTATAGATAAAATCTTTACGCTGCCAAATATATAGCACAATCGTTTTAGACAATTCTGGCGACTTGAATACAAACCAGTCTTTTGTTATCACTGTGTCCTCTCCCGCACAGAACACAATGACGAGTGCGAGGCATTGTGATAGCTCAATATTGATTTAAAATAAAAATTAATCCATAACTGCGGCTAAAAAACAACGCGAAAACTTCAACGCGGATCGCAACCTATCGCATTGTTGACATCGTACTCACAGCGGGTAATCCAGCCAAGGTTTGAAAAATACAGGTCGTGGGACTACCAGGACCAACAATCTTGAAGTAGCTATCAGCCATATCCTTATGAGGCATTACGATAATATTTTTTTTGGAAAATACAAATATAAATGAAAAGCAATAGAGCATCCCCTTAATTACATAGCAAGAATGAACTTCAATTGATGCACTTACATACCTATCTAATCCAGATAACTAAGTTTCAGCTTGTGATAACCATGAGGATAGTTTTGAAATAAACCGCTGAACTACCGGGGGTTTGCGCCAACCATGAACTGCCGGGGGATGGATTTCCGCCCCCCCCCCCTAAGATCTCGAAAACCACGCAACGTAGCGACCAGTGGAAAACGGCGTTAGATAGGTCGAGACAAGCTCTATCGAATATTGTCAGCTCAATATTGAAGTCACCAGAGGTCACCAAATGTCAAATTTCGGCTATATATGAGTGACCTTGATAAAACCGTATATATTTCGATAACTAAAAGACGCGCAAAGAAAATGTGCGAAAGAAAATGGAATTTTATGTCACTGAACTTTCATCAGAATTGACCTAAGGTCAATAGTTAGGTCAGCAGAAGCAATTTAATTTGAAACATTTTCAAAATCGCCGAATTGTTTTTAATGATTAACTGTTCACAGAAACATGATATAGTAAACACAGATTTCACCATGACGTTTGTTTCGTCAAGACGCATCGAGTGATACATTGGGTGATCTAGTTAGATCATATCCAAAAATGGCATGACCTGAGGCCAGGTCAAGGTCAGGTCATGACAAATTATCGCATCAATTGGTCATTCGTCTCGACAAGCCAAATAAAATGGTGAAAAACACATTAATCTACCTTGATTTGGTAAATAGTTGTTGAAGAAACACCATACGTGACCTGGGGGTCACCTGAGTTGACCTCGTAGAGGTCAAAGAACAAAAATTTGACAAAGGTCTTTGAATTTGGCATAAAAGTGGTGAATCTGGTGAAAACTGGTACAATTTAGCAATTTCCTATGGATGTATACGTGTTTTCATTTTTCTCATTTATTTATAATTGGGAGGTTACGAAATCGACTTGACCTTAGGTCACCGATATACAAAAATTCGAGATACACAAATTGTAGGTACTTATGACCTGATGACATCCTGTGAGTTTCAAATCATTTAGTCAATCATTTTGGCTGTGGCACGACCGCAAACCTTTTTGGAGGTGGAGCCACTTGACTTGACCTTGTGACCTGACCTGAGACGACCCGAGGAAACTCACACCATATGGGTAATTGATGCCCAAACAGCTGTGCCAAATTTGGCGGCGCTGCACATCGCCATTTTCCCGCTATTCGTGAAAAACCTCGGGAGGAAGATTTCCGCCCCCAGCAGTGCGCGTGTTCAGGTGTCTCAGTGTTGCGTGGATGTATTTCAGTTTCACCTGCCGGTGCCCGCCCAATGGCAGAGTAATTTCCGGAGCGGGAGCCGAGTATCTTCTGCGGCGATCAGCCGACCCTGAATTCCTGTGATCTGGTTTCGCCGCCAGAGCAGACTGCCGCGTATATAAGCCGTGTCCCAGCCGGCATATGCCATCAGTACGGCCACCCATCTGATCACAGCGTCACCATGAAGATAGTGAGTGGTCGGACGGACGGGGAACTTGGTGTGCAGTGCGGACTGATAGAGTGGTGTTCTCTCTAGAGCCCTTCATTGGACAGTTTTTCAGCCCCCATCCCGTTCCAGCCCATTCAGCCAGACCCAAACCCGTTCCAATCCGAATTCATAATTGATGGGGTCCCATTCCCACCCGTTTCAGCATATTTCACCTTTTTGTGGTGCTAAAAAATTATATGGTCAGTCCCAAACCCGTTCCAACCCGTTACATTAAAACAATGGTCCCATTCACACCCATTTCCATCCCGTTCCATGGGAATCCCCATTCCATTAAGGGCTCTAGTTCTCTCTCTGTGGCTCGTGAATTAAATGCAAATTTGATTGCTTCGTCACTGACCCTATTTCCATGGGCAGTTTAAACTGGTTTAAAACGGATAGCTAAAAATGGATGAGTTGGTTTCCGGCCATGAAGTGGGCATATCTCGCCAGCCTGCCAAGATATTACGTCTTCTCTCGTACTCGATGATTGCTGGCGAGATTGCCCACCTACATGGCCAGAAACCAACTCATCCGTTTTTAGCTATCCGTTTTCAACTAGTTTAAACTGCCCATGGAAATAGGGTCATTGAAACTGTGCTAATGGCAGCCGTCGCCTAATCTTTGGCAAAAAGGCTGGGCATTATAAAGGTCGATGTTACCAAGATAATTTTTTCCCCTCAAAATAGGAACAATAGAACAAAGAGTGACACATATATAGTGTCAAAGGGTCACATTCAACGGAAATATTTATACAAATCGGGGAGTTTCAGCGGCGTCTTAATGCAGTATGGTTGGATTTTGACATGTGCATTGTGCATTGTTGCAATTAATTTGCAGCCTTTATGAGGGAGCTAATTTGAGTGCAACTTCTATTTTAAGATGTGTGTTGTAATTGATTGTAGATTTGTCTTATCATACCCAACCTTTTTCAGGTTCTGCTTCTTTGCTTCGTTGCTCTGGCTTTTGCCGACCAAAATGCCAGAATCGCCAACTACCAAGCTAGAATTGAAGAAGACGGATCATACAAATCCGAGTAAGTATAATTTGTAATTACAAAATTTTACCAAGGTCAATGTATTAAATATATTTAATGTATTACAAAAAGAAGAAAAGCAGTTCGTAAGATATCAATGTCTGCCCTACTATGCTCATTTATTATATTACTCAATTGCATTTGCTCGAGTTTTGCTTTTATTAGCCCTTAAATTACGCCCAGTAAAATGTTGATTTTTGTTTTGTAAATATGTATATAATGACCCTTCACCTTCGCCAGTGCAGGGGGGGGAGGGTGGTTGATGCCCCCCCCCCCCCCCCTTCGGGTTTTCGAGAATAACTCGCGTAAATAGCAAGCGATTGCGATGGAACTTTCAGTACCCTACTTGTAAACAATTTGACACTTATTCTGAAATTTGTTAAGTTGCAGGTCACATGATCCGTGACTTTTGACCTGTTGTTCAAGGTCTTGTCAGGCGCAACTGGCGTCCCGTAGTATTGATCCTTGTAACTTGTGCAGTTTGATAGTCTTTGTTGTTCAGGAGCATATGCACAGGTGTTTCCAGGTGACAGTTGTGGTTTCCATTGAGATTGTGACCTCGATTGACCTTTTCAGAGGTCAACTGAGGTCACTGGCCTTCGATGACCTCATATTACTTTTTTGGCTTCTGGCAGTTTCTAGGACATTTTGTGACGCTGATTTCAAATATGAGACCCATTTTACATAATTATATGTCCCACTGAGGTCATGCGCCCCAACAGGGCAACCGAGGTCACTGACCTCAAATTAACTTTTATGACCTGACATGACCTTTTGAAATTTGCCAGTTTCTAGGACATTTTGTGACGCTGATTTCAAATTTGGCACCCATGTAGCATAATGATATGCTCATTCGCGATTCTAGCCCGATTAAATTCAATTTATACGCATTTACAATTTGGCTGAATTTTGGGTCATTGACATGACATCAGAGGTCACCTAATGGCCTAGGACCTTAACATCGAGTATCAATGGCTCCCTCTCGTGACAAGAAACACGCTCGTTTTTGCATCGAAGCTCTAGCCCAATCAGGGGCTATCCCCCCCTCCCCCTGCACGGTCACGCACTGATCGGACGCTGCACGGGCGAGGGTTAGAGGGAATGATTCACCTTTGTATTCATTTTGCACTGAGATAGCCATTATCTTTGGCCGTTATTGAAATATCGAAAATACTAAGGTCATTTTCCCCAAAACCTAGCCGTTTTTAAGCAATTTAATTTATAGTTTGCAAAATGGGGTCTATGCTAGTGCCGTTGCTGATTGGCTGACAGCCACTTTGTTCGCCAATCCCACTTTGTCAGCCAATCAGCGGCGGTTTATAGCTCAATAATGACGTCATCATCCCAAAAAAACTTGTTTGGTATACAGTTAAGTGACTTTGAGCAGTGAGAGAAGTTTGCTTTCAATAACTTCATGATACACAAGGAAGCGATATCTGCTTTTTGGGGGAATTTTGTCAGTTGTTTTCGGATTTGCCCCAAACCAACTTTTTGCCGTTCCGGATTCGCTAGTGATTGTCGTTTTGTGCGGAGATTTCTGGGAAATAGTTTGATTCCCGCTGGGTTTATGGCTTCTATATTTGATGTCCCATTCCCCATAAAAAACATATCAAACAAAAGCTTTTTGATGAACGCGTCTTGAACGCGGAAAGCAATAGCTAAAAAAACACTTGCTTGCTTCCGGCTCAATTTGTAGACACAATTTCTGAATAATAACAATACAAATACTCATACTAGAAATACTTGCGCCCATCGAACCTGTGAGTCAATTTTAATGAGCATGTTCTTGTAAATCCTAACCAAATGTTCTTGCAACGCAGATTCGAGACCACCAACGGCATCAAGGCTAATGAGGAAGGCATCTCCTACCCAGGAAGTGTTCCGGAGACTGGCAACTACGTGAGAACCGGCTCCTACTCGTACACCTGGGAGGGTGTCACCTACACTGTGAACTGGACGGCTGACGAGAACGGCTTCCAGCCCGTTGGTGACCACCTGCCAGACTACAGCCACACCCGGGAACATATCGGCAGTGTGTCAGAGTACGAGTAGCGAAAGCAGAACAATAACTAAAACGCGCTTGTCTGGCAGTGGGGAGTGATTGGTGACGTAAGAGAAACTATTGTGATAAACCACTGACCTTGCGCCATTGCAAGAATGAAAATGTGTG